>JAJAGP010003826.1:0-63585 GCA_025084515.1 Ancistrus triradiatus | reverse complement strand
TGAGGTCTGGAGACTGGCTAGGCCACTCCAGGACCTTGAAATGCTTTTTACCTTTGCAGAAAAACAGCCCCAAAGCATGATGTTTCCACCCCCATGCTTCACAGTAGGTATGGTGTTCTTGGGATGGAGCTCAGCATTCTTCTTCCTCCAAACACTCAAACAAGTGGAGTTTTTACTAAAAAGTTCTGTTTTGGTTTCATCTGACCACATGATATTCTCCCAATCCTCTTCTGGATCATCCATATGCTCTCTGGCAAACTTCAGACGGGCCTGGACATGTACTGGCTTAAGCAGGGGGGCACGCCTGGCACTGCAGGATCCGAGTCCCTCTCGGCGTAGTGTGTTACTGATGGTAGCCTTTGTTACTTTGGTCCCAGATCTCTGCAGGTCATTCATCAGGTCCCTCCGTGTAGTAATCTAATCTAATCTAATCTAGTTCTGGGATTTTTGCTCACCGTTCTCATGATCCTTTTGACCCCACGGAGCCCCAGATCGATTATCAATGATCTTGTATGTCTTCCAATTTCTTACAATTGCTCTTCCAGAAATCTTGCTTGTTTGTGGGTGGCCAAATACTTATTTTCCACCATGACTTACAATTAAATTCTTTAAAAATCCTACAGTGTGATTTCTTGGATTTCTTCTCATTCTGTATAACCTGTAATGTACCTTAAACAGGCTTAAAACATGACCTTTCCTTACTCCATTTCCCAGCACACATTACTCTATATGTCACACAGTGCCGAGTTCCCATCATAAAGTCAGACATGTTGTAAAACAGGGAGTACCTGTACTTCCGAATAAAAGCAACAGTTCATTGAGGATTCCACTACTAGTATTAGAACTAGTAATACTACCAGTACTTAGAATTCAGCATGGTTGGAAAGGCCTGTTAAAAAGGGCTCTGGGATCTATGTAAAGGGGTAAAAGGGAAAAGTGTATGGCAGCACTAACTCATTGCCTAAACTGAGCCGTCCCTCCAAACGAGATGCCTTACCCATGAGGATACTAAGAGGCTAGTGGCGACTTATAAGTTTGTACGATCGTGATTGTTCGGTCTGTGCATGTGACAGCAATCTCACCAGCCATTCACAAAGCTGGATGCCAAAAACTCTTGAGTCTGTAGTCTCGATTTGCTTCTGATCCAAAAGGTTTTATGGGCAGACGAGACCAAGGTTGAACTTTCTGGACTGAAAGCCAAGCTCACAAGCACCCTACCCAAAATCCACCATGAGCGGACAGTGGATCCTGCCAAGTAGAGTCAATTTGGCCCTCTGCCAGACAGGACAACGTAGACAGTATGCCTGTCAAAACGACGCAGCAGCTTAAGGACAGGAAGGTGTACGTCCCTGAAGGAGATCTGACCTAAAGCTGAAAACCACAGGGCTTGAGCTATTTTGAGCTTTAAGGAAGAACGGAGAAAGTCTAGGTGTCCACTGTTGGTAGAGACGTATCCAAACAGACTGATGGCTGTAATTACAGCTGAAGGTGGCTCTACGAAGTAGAAATCAGTAGACTGCTCACTATTCCAACACTGTTATTCCAGTTGTTCATGTTTTATTCATTTTCAAAAGTGTTGCTCTTTTCTCGTCACTTGAGCGCTGTAAGGCAAAATGTACATTTCAGGATGTAAAACAAAGAAAAGGGACTTTCAAATGGGTATGATGACATTCTGTACTCACTGCATCTCTCTCTCTCTCTCTGTTTCTCTATTAACCTTTATCAAATTTCAAATCGTGAGCTGGTAAGCAGCTGGAGGTGAACCGACCTCTGGCAGCGTGGAAAAAAAAAGAACCACCCTTGTGTGTACTGAAACCGTGGCAACCAACACTAAGCTTGTGGCAGATGCAGGGCGGTTTAGCAGCCGTGTCAACAGTTAGGAGTGGTTTTGCTTGCCAGTTCCTGGGCCTCGCTAGTGGGGGGCACCTGTGGAGAAGTGGGCTGTGGTTATGTTACCTAATATCTGTCATCTCGTATCTGATCACAGTCAGCCCGAGCACGAGTCAGTGTGGGGACCTGCAAAGCCGATTATCGTTGTGGTTGTTTTCGATTCGTTTTTGTTACTGCGCTAAGTGTGCAGTCACATTCCAAAGACCTGGGCTTGTCGACTTCATCATGCAGTTGTCATACTGCTGCCGACACCCAAGAGCTGGTGAAAGGAATAGGTCGGCATCATGGACAAGTCCGTTCTGATCCAGTCTTCCACCCTGAGCTCTTCTGAGCCCTTCTGCCAGCATGGGGAACCCCCAGTGACAAGACCTGTGGACTTATTACCAAGGCCTTGAGTAAATGGTCTGTGACTTCAGGCCCTTTTGATTGGGGAAGCCCAGCTGGCAGCTCACTGTTGAAGTTGGAGTTCAGCTTGGAGTCCTACCATTTTTTAGAGTGCGCTCGTGCCATTTTTACACCGTTGTGGGTAACACCCTGTGGGTACCCACGTTTCTTGTGGGTAACACAAGTTATCTAGCGTTCATCTTTTCGCAAAGTGTGTCCCAGACCCATCCAGTGTACTGGCTCACAAGAATTTGATTAAGGGACTGGACTATGGGCCAGAAGGTCTAGAATTCAAGCCACTTTTGGATCCTTGAGCAAGGCTGTTATCCCTCCAAGATTATATTACTGTGGAAAAGTCTTAGGCCACCATTAGATTAGTTATGCCAGTGTTTTGGCAATGCTCTAATGACCATATATCATTATTTCTTAGGCTCTTTATTAGAAAACAACCAGAAAATCCATGAAATTTGTAGGCAGTATTAAAATTAGAAAAAACCCAGCTCCAATTGGCTACAGTGGCAAGTATTTAGTGTGATCTCCCATTACTCTTGAGCAATAGCAGCATCTGGAATCTTTTCTGCCAAGTTGACCCTTCTACAGTCTGAAGAAGCTCGATCAGGAGTGGTCTTTTGGAAGGGTAGCACTCAAGAAACCACTATATCAGACAAGATATGCCAAGATATGCTAAAGCTCACAAAGATTGGAATAAAGGTCAGTGGAAATGAGGATTATGGTGTGACAAAAATTGTAAATATAATAATATATATTCATATTCATAAAATATTTATGTATGTGATCATGATAGCATTGCTAAAACATCTAATGGTGGCCTAAGACTTTTGCACAGTCCTGTATATGGCAATGAACTGATCTCCCAAATGAAATTTGTTCCCCATCCACTCTACACTGAACACGTCTGGCTCTGCAAGGCCAGGTCAGAACATGTATTCTCGTTGACTCGTCTTCCAGATTGACTGCCGTAGATCTGCACTAGCTGTTCTCTGAGGACTAACCTATGATCGTGTAACACCTTATCTTGTCATTTCATCCCGATGCCTTCCTGTAGCTGCTCGTGCCAAGTTCAGTCCTGCTACTTGCTTCTGGAGTACCTAATGGACCTTTGCCCGGTTAATCAGGAACTACGTTCTGTCACTGTTCTTCATGCGATTTGACGTCTCTTCCCTTTTGTGGGGGATAAATGATAGCGAATGAGTGATGGCCCGGCCCTGGGCCTTTTCCACGGCTCGCATACTGCCGTAGAATGATGATCTCAGTCGAAACTGCACCCGTTGGGCCACGTTTTGGCCCAGAATGCAAATCCTGCACAGATGTTACATATGGTAGATTTCGTGATAAACCTTTATATTACGAGCCAAATTTGGCTCGCAGTACACTTGCTTTTATCATCACAGAGCCACAAGTGCCTTAACTGCTCTCTGGAATGCAGTCACTTGTCTAATACAATCGAGTTATGAAGGTGTTTTCAACTGTATTCATCTGTTCTGGTCTTTTCTATACTTGTGTAACGCCAATGGGGTCAGCTGTCAAGTGGTCCTTGGGAATGAGAAGACTAGAAAAACAATGGCTGTTACTCATAGAGCTTTAGTCATGCTGCTCATCCTAAGACAATATGGCTTCGGCTTCAGAGGGCTGAGCCATGCGTCTGTGGAATCTGGAATGCTAAAAATAAGTCAACCTCCTAACGGGTGCCACTCTTAAGACAACGTTTGACTAAAAGGACAAGTAACAAGCAACATCCATGGCCGTCGGTGCAGGCAACTGCAAGGAAAAGAAGGGGGAAATAGACGGGCTGTGACGTCAAAAGCTTTGCCGTGGAAGTCATTTCCTTTTATAGCCATGCTCTCTCTCTGGTACATTCCTTCCTCGAGCGGGATTCGTCTGAGCAGCCCAGGAAGAAGAAGGCCTCCCTGAGCATGACGTAAACGCAGCGAGAGAGCGGCCTGACACAGGGAACGAGGGAAAAAATCCCCTACTAGAGCCACATACTTTTACTTTTAGTCTGCAACGTTAATTATAGTAACGCACTTTGTCTTTCGCCCATAACGTGAGGTGCTTTTCCAATATCACGTTCTCGGGCGTGATATTTGACCTGAAGGACGTGATTCCAAGCATGTGACTTTCAAGCAGCATATGTGCTGTTTTTACAAGAAGGTTAAATGGGATACTAAGGGACGGAAACCACCCCTTTTTCACCCACACTGAGAATTTTTAACCACAGAGGCAATGGATTTGGCAGCGCCAGCCTCTGATTTCAGCCGTCTCCCCCCTCATTTCTCATACTCTTTTTTTTTTTTTCTGATTTTCACCACGCACTCTGCGGAGCTGAGTTGTTCTTGGCAGCTGAGCACTTTTGACAGGCCTTAACAGCACCTTTGCGCAGGCAGAACAGAAAGCAGACGTGTTTCCATGACGCTCTGTACTTTGCGCAACCCTCTTTAATGTGCTGCCTCAAGCAGAAGACCTACTTCCACCTTTTCTGCTCCGCTTCATTGGGCTTTTCGAACCGCACACCTTAAAAATGTGCCGCGAGGCGGGAGAGAGGCGCTGAAAGTTCCTTCTTGGGACGTTTCATTCGTGTTCGGGGCTTCGCGCTTCCCTGCGACGTCCTTTTTCGGGAAGGGCTAGGTTTGCGTCTAATGGCCGACGCCGTCACAAGAGCGCCCTAGATTTTATTCAGGTGGAATCTAGTGGAACACGCTGAAGGACTGTCCTCGTGTTGGCTCGTCTTCACTGATTGAAATTGAGAGTCTTCATTTCCCATAGTCTAGCATTTTTGGGAAGACTAATCAGCGTTGTATAATCCAGGCTGCTATTTGTTCCTCTTTCCGCATTGCTATTCATTACAGTGTTACAGCAAGTCGGTCATGCAGTATCTATCAATCACAGCAATGGCTGTTTGCTCTCAGGTGTATCTAGATAAAGGTTTATTAACAGACGAGTGGGGTTAAAGTGCAGCACAAGAGACTCTAGACAGTTAAACATTAATAAAATTACTGGACGTGAGAGAGACTGACCATCGGGGCACTCAACCATTAGAGACACGGGGCAGTGAAGTCAGTTCGTTCTTCCGCTCGCTTTAGTTTTTGGTCACTCGAAACGTCCGACACGGTCATGTAGAGCAGACATGACCATTTCCATATCATAGTCACGTGGCAGTGTAGATACTTTGCAGGTAGTGTTTTCTTCTAAACTACAGTATTAATTAAAACACAACATGAAAACACTGAGTACAGTGATATACTGTTCAACACAGTTATTCACATCTTTGTCTCTTTTATATATCCTGAAACACTTACCGAAAACCTAAACAAAGGTACCAACACTACCCTGTTTTCTGCCTTTCAAGACTGCGATTCTCTTTTCTGTCAGCAGGTGTTGCAAGGGTTTGCTTGTACTAGCTTTCTGTCATTCAGACGTGAATACGATATACATAAGACATATTTCCTATTATCATTCGTAAGACCTCAGCAGTTAAAGCGGTAACCATATCAATGTTAAAAGGCACGTATGTATAGGGGCAGAAGTATTGGGACGCCTACATATTGCAGCTACAATCCATAGGCATCAATGTGGAGTTTTGATCACGCTTTGCAGTCATAAGGGCGTCCACTCTTCTGGGAAGGCTTTCGACAAGATTTTCTACTGTGCCTATGGGAATTCATCCAGAAGAGCATGTGCGGACCAGTCAAGTCCTTCCAGACCAACCCAAACTCACCCAACCATGCTTTTATGGGCCTTGGTTTGTGCACTGGAACAGAATAGGGCCTTCCCCAAACTGTTCCCAGAAAAAATGGAAGCATACAATTGTCCAAAATGTCTTGGTGAGCTGAAGCACTAAGAGTTCCCCTCACTAGAACTAAGGGACCAACCCCTGAAAAACAAACCCGTCACATTAGGCCTCCTTCACCAAACTTCACAGTTGGCACAGTGCAGTCCAGCAGGTAAGGTTCTCTTGGCATTCGCCAAGCCCAGACTTGAACATCGGACTTGAGTGCTCCAGAGTCCAGTGGCAGCATGCTGTAGACTGCTCTGGAGCTTTTTCAGTGTGCATGGTGATGTATGCCATGAAGCTCGCAGTGATGATGTTAATGCCAGTGGAGGTTCGGAACTCTGCAGGTATGGGGTCAGCAGAGCATTGGTGACTTTCATGCCCCGTGTGCCCACAAGTGTTTGCAAAGGCAGACTGCATGGCTAGGCTTTTATACGCTTGTATCAGTGGGACTGAATGAAGCACCTCAACGCCATGATTAAGTTGCACGGCCCAATACTTTTGTCCATAGGGTTTACTCACAAAGCAAACTGCAGTTCTGACTCGACGTTTTAAATGTTCCACCTTAGATAGGGATGATCGTGCTGCCAGATAGAAAACAGAGCGAGGCCCAGGCTGTTCCTGTGCTGACTATTAGGCACCGACTTAAAGAACTGTTAAACAGCTGTGTGTGTTTGCCATGTCAGGCACAAGAAGAGCTCCTGTCCACCCAAGCATAATGCACCCAGTGGCTAGTTATTTGCTTTAAACGGACTGTCTCTGTCGTTATGGAAACAGATCCTGTGTGTGAGTGACTTGTAAAAAAAAGTGCTTTGACATATATATGACAAACACATATGAGGCGTGTTAATTACCTTGGAAGAACTTTAACATTATGTGATGTAGCCACATTATTTTGCAATGCGGTGTTTTAAGCGTCTGATGTGTTTGCGCGTGTATTACTATGTATTAGTGATATGATATACACTCACCGGCCGCTTTATTAGGTACACCTGTTCAACGCAAATGTCTAACCAGGCAATCACATGGCAGCAGCTCAGTGCATTTAGGCATGTAGACTTGCCTGCTGAAGTTCAAACCGAGCATCCCAAGGGGGAAGAAAGACGATGTAAGTGATGTTGAACGTGGCATGGTTGTTGGTGTTAGACGGGCTGGTCTGCGTCTTTCAGAAAGTGCTGATCTACTGGGATTTTCATGCACAACGTCACCTCTAGGCTTCACAAAGAATGGTCCGGAAAAGAGAAAATATCCAGCGAGGGCCATTCTCTGGGTGAAAATGCCTTGTTGATGAAATAGGCCAGACTGGTTCGAACACACAACATGTCTAACCTTGAAGCAGGAGAGGACCACACCGCATTGCACTCCTGTCCACCAAAATCAGGCAACAGGAGAGTAAAACCTCGCCTGATCTGACGAGTCTCGATTTCTGCTGCGCCATTCAGGCGGTAGGGTCGGAATTCGGCGTAAACAACACAGACGTACGCCAGGAATGTCGACGGAATGAAACCCTTAGTAGTCAGATAACAGGTATATGAAATGGCAATGCATTTTTTCTCCACAGCATAATGGGAACGTCTCAAAGGAATCTGGTCGCGCTCTCGCACTTGGTGACCATGCAACATCCCCGGTCTTTGCAAGCGCATAGCCTGCGACCGATAACTGTAGACGTGAGATCGTGTCAGACTTTAGCCTTTTAAAAGTCTTATCAGAGGCTTACGTGATGGCACGAATCAACAGATAATGGAACTTGTAAATAACATGGTGACATAAAGTCTATACAAAAGATAACACACTGCTTTTTCTCTGCCCTAACGCACAGGCTTGGTTCAGACTGGGACTTGTGAGTTCAGAGGGTTGCAAAGCACAAAAAGCAGTGTTTGTGTGCCTAACCCTTAACCTTAATCTTTTACTGCATCCTTGACAATTGCCTGTATCTGAATGTGCTGCACAGGGCTGAAATACCTTGTGAAATGTCAAATATATAATGTATGAACAACTGTGTGTGTCTGTGTGTATACATGTGTGTGTATGTGTATATATATATATAGGATCAAGATGGATTGTTATTAAATGAAATACTGCTATCTAAGCCCAATATTGTCAAAAATGTGTTCAGTGTTTACACAACAGTCTTTTTCTAAGTAAGTGTTCATGGCCAACTTCTACTGTAGTGCTTACTGAAATGGGAAATCCACTTATAATGGTCTTAAAAGCATTTTTTGGGATAGGGTTGCATTTGTGACAGCACCGATGTAGCCCTGAGCTACGTTGGTTACCTTACAGGCACGTTAAGACGTAGTCCTGCTTGTGATTAGTGTTGTTTTTGAATAGGAGACAGAAAATAGGTCAAGTCAGGCTTTGTTTTCACATAATTTGCATTTATTGAATATTTTTTGTTAATTAAGAATAAATCCATCAGTTCGTCGCAACACTTGTCGTACCTCGACAGGCAATGATAAATAAGTACAAAATATTGCTATTGCTTTAATAAATACTTAATAAATACATTAGTTAAGTCTATACAATTACAAAACAAAAAGAACATTGCAAATGAAGGCATCCTAAACTACGGAAATACTGTATTGTTACAGTCCCTGATAAAAAAGACAAGTCGCCTTGAGTAAAGTTCAAAACGTTACACAGCTTGACAGGTCTTGTCCAAGAGTAAAATTATAAATACATTGTCTTACATTTGCTGTGAGCTGTGTAAATTACAACAAAGGGAGCTTTTTTTTACCAAAAGGCTGTCCAGATCTAAGCCATTTTTACAAAATAGGCACATGAGATCATAATGCTTTGGTTAAATGCTACATTTCTCCCAGTATTGGCATGTAAAGTGCATTTCTTAGTGAGTATGTGTAATAGCTATCATCTTTTCAAGTTTGTCACATTGCTGGTTGGGTTAAAAAAGAAAAATGATATAAAATGTGTCATCTGACTGTTTGGAATGGTCATAAGCCTCACTTATGTCACTACCAGTAGTTATGACACCAATCTGGCAACTGTTGCCTTCTTCCAATGTCTTCTTTGGTACAAATTTGCCATGGCAACTGAAGCAAAAGGAAGACACAACGGTAGAAAGTACATAAACACACAATAAAAAATACATAGCTTTAGACTGTGAGTGTGTATTAAAATAAGTTCCCTATGGCCAGTTTGCGTAAATAAATAAACCTTATCATGTTAAGATTTGTCATATTAAAACGCTCTTTGATTGGAAAAGATGTTGATTTCTATATCTGTAGGAAGTCCACTGAAGCACGCCGGCTGTCACTCAGAAACAGACATGCGGGCAAAGACGGTGAGGCGCTTGCCACTCGGGTTTTCAAAGGTGGGCGACTCGGAGCCGCTCGTGCTCCCTGTGCTGCTGTAGCTCTCGCGGTCTGAAAGCGACTCGTCCGAGGCGAAGCGCTGCATGCTGGCGTGGCTGAAACCGAACCCGCCGCCTCGGTTCTCCTTGCCCGTGCATTTGTTCGGCTGGAAGTTTGTTCCTTGGCCACAGACGCAGCGTGAGGTCTTCTGGGCCTCCATTAGCAGTGGCAGGTTGTGGATGTCGGCCTCGGGTCTGTTCTGCGAGAACGGAAACATTTCGCGGCCCGTGTCATGGAATGCAGGGGACAAGAGTTCAGTCGGTGGAGGGGAGACCGAAGGCGCCCGGCTGAAGCCCATGGGCTCGTAGGGGGCCGGCGGAGAGGCGCTGCGAGACCCAAGGAAACCAGCAAAGCTCACGCTTTGGCGAAGAAGCCTTGGGTTCTGGCTGGCAGGTGCCTGGGACTTCTGGTTGAGTGATTGTGGAGAGGAGTGCTTCTCCTCGTGGATGAAGTGGCAGCGACTTCCATAGGGACAATATCCAAAGTTGTAGAACGTGCGGCAGGCCTCGGTCTTGTACTTCGGATGCCGGTAAAGGCCTCGCAGCTCGCTCTCGCCGTGCGCAAACTGGCACTTGCTGCCATATTTGCAGCTCCCATTCTCCTGAAAGCTTCGACAAAGCTCAGTCTTATACCGGTTAGAAGCCTGAGGCGCCAGCGGTGGGAATCCAGGTGGTGGGGGGACGTCGAGTGTCTTCATCTTGTTGTTGTTGTTGATGGGAAGGTAGTTGTCAGTCAGACTCATGGAGCGGTCGGACCTGAACGGGTTCTGCGCTTTCCTTGGCACATTCTCGCTCCATATGTCAAACGGCCAGCCAAAGGTTTCGTCACTTAGTCTCTCAGAGCTGACGCTCTTCGGGGAAAAGAGCGAAGACGACTGACCGGGCAGTGTTGGTTCCTGAAGAAAATCATCATTGATGCCAATTTTAATCAGGTCCTGAGGAGAAAAGACAAAAAGAGCCGTTCAGGTCCAGTTCAGACAAGATCGTTTTGCCACGTAGGACAGTGGGCTAAGCACAACAAGAGTCTCTAGAGGACGTATCGCGACTAGACTCGACAGAAAATAGCGAAGACTGAGAGTTTGTAGCTGTAGATAACTTACCCGGATAATGCTGCCGTATGAGTCGGACATGTTGAAGTGTTGAGGGCGATAGATAGTAGGTCGGACGGGAAGGACGCGTGGCAGTACGCGGCTCAGTGTGAGTGAGACCGTTGGCTCCTGCTGCCTATTTATTGTCGTAAGAAACCCCTCCCTGTGTAACGCTGAGGCACTACGCACTCGCGACGTAAACGTTTAGTTCGTGTGTGTGTGTGTGTGTGTGTGTGTGTGTGTGTGTGTGTGTTTTACTTGTACGTTGGAGTTTTGCTGGAAGATTGTATAACCGGAGAACGTGAGCGCATTTACTGTAAGCCGTAGCCCTGTTTGTCTGCCTCCAGTTTCTGTTCGCTCACTATTAAACCTATACAACCAGAGGATAGCTTTCAGGAACATTTAAACTCATTCTAATATCCCCTTTTATTTCTAATATCATACCGTGTCTTCACGGAGAAAGTGAGTTTGCGTGCTTTAAATGTCACACAGAGAACAAACTGATCAACCGTCCGTGTTTAGCGGTGTCTATTATTTAAAAACTCCCCTTTATATCATATCTCATATGAAAGTAGACTATAATTCACTCGGTTATTTGCGAATTGGAAGTTTCTTCATGTGCAAGCACGTCTCCTCAGGGACACTAATGTGTGTTTACGCAAGTCTTCAGTTTCCCTTTACATTCTTGCTACAAGAGTGTTTTTCCGTTTAGCATCAGATATAAAACCACTGATTTATTATCCCGCTTAGTGAATTTGGGTCTGCAATGTAAGTCTCCAAAGTGTCTAGTTCTCTGTGTGTGTTCACCTAACTTAAACTAGTCCCAACGTTATTGTACACTATAAAGACAAAACTTTGTGGACACCCAAACTTCATACAAAACGTTTTTCAACGTGTCTGATGGAGTTGAGCTCAAGGTTCTGTGCAAGCCAGCCAAGTTCTCAATCGATGTTGGCAACCCGATTCCTTATGGACTTTTTTTAAGGACAACAGGCCAGAAAGGTGATGGGGTATCAGTGCAACCCATTTGTCTATGGAGAATTCGGAAATGTGCGCTTTATATTATGAACGTGTTGACAAGTGAGTGCTGCTGAAAAAGCAGAGCTCAATCACTATAGTTGCAGTATCTGTCTACAACGTTGTGAGTCACGTTATGACTAGTGCACACATTTACATTTACGGTTAACATGAGCGATAAAACCACTGTTGACTTATCAACCAGCAGCCACTGAATTACTGAACTTTGTGTACTTTGGTTCTGAAATATAAGACTCAAAGAGTTACTGAATACTTAAAACAAACATGTAGCTAATCAGTTTTGTTCACCGTCTAGTGAAATCCAGTTAAACTCGGGCCTTGTTGGCGATGCATTTACCTAAATGAAACTAGTACCAAATTGATGATGTGTGTAAAACCTCAACAGATGGACTCTTGCAGTATCTGTCTGAGTCACATTATGACTGGTGCGCCCATTTACATTTACATTCAGAGAATTTACAGCTGATAAGAGTTTTCCAATCCAAGCAATTGCTCAAAGACCCAACAGTGGCAGCTTAGAGAGGCAGGATTTGAACCCTGGACCTTCTGCGCCATATAAGACATAACAGTGCAAATACTAGTGTTGGCTTTAATCTCGCATACATCATTTTTGCCTTAATAGATATGTTATTTGCGAGTTTACATGAAATGCCAATGTCATATCATGATTCAGCATTGTAATCATGAATGCCAGCAGGCTTCAGAGCTTATACATTTCATGATCTGGGATTTTTTCTTACTGTACATAGCGTTTAGTCGTGTCGGTTTGCTGAGTCATAATTGCACCCGAGCGTGCCGATGTGTCATCTTAATCATAAAGATCGATGAGCCGCTCGAAAGAGTGTACAATAACCGAAAAAAGTTCCCTAATGACACAGCGCTGGTTAGAGCGTGTCTTTTCGAAGATGTGATCCAGCAAGTCATTCGCCGCCGGTTAACCTCCAGGGGCGAGGGAATCCGGGCGCAAGTCAGATCTGTCACTGCGCTGAGGCAGGCTAAAAACAGACATGCCTTCTCATGTTCAGTTATTAATAACTCTCTTTCCCCCTGAGTTGTCCAGTTTGGTTGCGATTGAACCTTTAAAAACAACACATGACATAGTGAATTTTTCCCTTGTGTCATTTTGATTGCTGTTGGCTTTCTGAGCCTGGTTTCCTTTCTGGGAGTCATCCTTGGAGTAAGGAAACTTGCCCTCATGATCCACCACAGGGTGTGCCCCCGTTTGGGGAATGTAGTCAAACAAAATGATATTTTAATGATATTTCATAACATAACACACTGTTGTTGAATCCACACAGAATATGACATGGCACCACGTGTTAGTACGGCATCTCATTTTACCCCTGCTTACCCTGGTCAAGGTCACGGGGGGTGTTGATGGGGCCTTTCGATCCCTATTTGAGCCTGAATCCCAGGGGTGCAAGGCGATGTAGTGAAGTCGGTACATGTCGGAGGGGAATCTGTACAGGATTTGAGGAGCATTCTTTATTCGAAGCGCTGATATCAGACGGCACGTGTCATAGCGCAGGTAAAAAAGCAGTAAGTCATTAATGATTTTATTCATTCAGGGAACACAGTCTTATAATCCGTGTTATATAACATGTCCTCACAGCTTACTCGGGTAAATCTGTGGCTGTACAGTGGACGGTCTGGATTTGAATCCCACTGTAGGAGTCAGTTACAGTGGTACCTCGGTTCTGGACCACCTTGGAACTCGACGCATTTTGACTAGAAACATTTGTCTCGGTTCTCGTCGATTACTTGGCGCACTTCCATAAACCTGTCGAGCCACGTGACTCGTTTCAGCCATAACTCGATTCACGATTCCTGATTCAGTACACAGTGATTCGGATTCACAATAGCCCTTGCTCAGTGAAGATCTGCGCATCGGGTATTTCTTTACTTTTACATCTACAGTGCTGTATATGGACAAGTCTCCATGGGTCCTAAAGAGTTTAGTTTATAAGAGCCAACCGAAAGCAGACAGGAACTGAATCCTCCAGCACACAGCCTGTAGTTAGCTTAGCAGCTACGCTAGCGCTCGGAGTTCATCAATAGAGTAAGTGCTTTGCTTTTACTTTTCACTTTCACTCCATTACTCACTAAATGACATGAGATTTGTCAACACTATTATAAAATAGGCTTTGTGTTAGTGGCCAGCTGTAGGTTAATGTAAGTGTTAATGTGCAGTATGATACAGTACAGACCATAAACTCATCAGTTCATGATTTATTTAACTCATGATGGATTTGTTGAACATATCCCCATCATAAATCAGGGCGCTCCTGTACAGTACAGCTCCATTAATGCAGATAATGCCTTTTTTCTGGATTTTCTTTGGGTCTGGAACCCATTCATTCCACTTACATCCATCCTTATGGGAAAATATTTGTATATTTGCACCTGTATCCTGCACGGCATCCTCCTTCCTGGTCTGATTCAGCAGCACCAGCTTTCAGTTTTCTTTTTTGTGTTTTTAGACACAGAAGGGCTGCTCTGCCACAAAATCTGCAAAAAAAAAACCCTGCCTCAATTTGTTGGAAGTCACATGAACTGTGAGTTGTTTGTTTGTTTTACTAATTAAGTCATAAAATAGACTGCCTGCTAAGCCATGCCTTGTTTCTGTCCTTAATGAATCACGGCGTTCCATGTGACTTCACTCGACTTTGCAGTTGGGAGCCTCGGCTGCGCTGCTTCTCGCGCCACTTCACCCTCACTGGGCAGGAAGCGAGGCCGTGCCAGGCCTGGAATACGCTGCATGTTTAAGACTGAGCTGTCATTTTGTGTACTCTGCTTTTAGGATGACCTCATACACATGGTCTGAGTCAGCAGCAGTGGGTGGTGTCTTTGGGCTTGAGCCCATATTTACAAAACCTGTTCGAGGGAAAGTACCTCGCTTTCTTTACCTCGCGAGTTATAAAACAGACATTACCGGCGCGTTTCTGTTTTTCGCGATTATTTTCAACAATGGATTCAAAATGAGACGTACTTCCCCATTTTGGTTCAGCCTCGCGAAAGCCCTGTCTGGACTCGCCGTGTCCTGTTGTGTTTTGACTCTGTCGTTAATGATTAACAAAAGGAGCAAAATGTGGACTAGTAGTTGCTGAAAATGTCCTTATAAGGTGAAATGGCTGTCGTTAGGGTTCCTGGTAGGTCAGTGCTGGTAAAGCCTTGCGTAACATGTTCTCCAATATGGTATCTTTTTCGACTGCGTATGCCAGTTGCGTCAATACCATTTCAGCAGACTAAGCATGTACTTTTTTTAACCTCGTTCTCCGCCGGCCATGGCATCACGTCCAGGTTGGTGATCTGTAAGCGAAGTTCATGTGTTTGGGCCCCTTTTCTGTTTTCACCCAGTCACCAGAGACTTTACACATCCGTCTGAAACACTTTTTCTTTGGTGGTGTGAAATATTTGCAGAGCATCCAGCCTTCCTTTCCACAGCCACCGGACACCTACGCGGTATTTAGCAGGAAATCTGTCCTTTCGAATACAATTGTAATACGACGCGGGCAAGTTCATGGAGCGGAAAAATGGAAGGCGTGCGATCCAGGAACATTCAGTCCTCCCCGCGGGCGCCTGAATTACTTTTGCGCTTCTATCCTTTAGAGTTGAACTAGGCAGTTCTGGTATCGCTGTAGGATTGTGCAGGAGCTTTGAATATACTCTGTCACACTCGTAAGCTGTTTGGGTAAATACGTCTGCCCGATCAGTCAGTGTATATAGCAACACCGAGACTGAGCAGGCTGAGTCAGGTCATTGTTGTGTCTGAAAAATAAGGTCTAGTGGGCTGTATCTGCACCGAGCCTTTGCACACACAGCCCGTGCCTGTGGGAAAGTTTGGGCCTAGGTCTCACAGACCAGCGTGGTATGAGGGTGAAGGCTGGGTGCAGAATCTGCCAGCCAAGAGCGAGCTCCACACTTTAGCAATGCTGTTATTCCCTCTGTCGGCCCTTCTTACAGACACACACACGCATGCAGTATTGTGCAAAAGTCTTAGGCCAACGTTGGATTGGTTGGTTTAGCAATGGTACGCTTGTAAGGAACAGATATCACTATTATTAGAATAGAAAATGCAAAAATATGGGATCATCTGGGCAGAGCAATAATAACAATAAAAGACTTATCTAATAAAAGCCTATATCTAAAGATGACATCTGGAAGATCACTTTGGAAACCAACAGGACAGTCTCTCCAAAGTTCAAGATTGTCTCTTAGTGGGTCGCACCAAAACAGCCATTTTAGAGACTGATACCAATAAACGATTATATATGGTCATTGCTAAAACAAATCTAATGGTGGCCTGAGACTTTTGTACAACCATTATCAACACGTACTTTTCAAAGTATGAAACCATGTCTGATTTTTGTTTTTAATTTTGTGTTTGTGCATTTTCTGTTTGTATCTTAATACACAGACTGTACATGGTCATTGTACCATTGCTAAAACAAATCTATTGGTGGCCTGAGACTTTTGCACAGTACTGTCTACAATGAACTGGGCGTTTATGAGAAACAAAAGCATTTCATAGCTCTGTAAATGTGTTCTGAATACTCGCATTAGCTCTCTGAGCAGAAGAGAAATCCCAAAAGGTCACAACTCTAGTTTTGTATTTCATTACACTCCATTTCTCAACTCCATTTGCAACAAACTCCTTTTTCATTTATACCATTGCTAAAACAAATCTAATGGTGGCCTAAGACTTTGGCATAGTACTACATACCGTGACCCACACCGGTGATTGGGTGTTCATAATAAACACAACAATGACCTCTCGCATTAGCTGGAGAGAAAACCCCAAAGGTCAGAGTACTAGTTTATTTGTCGATTACGCCCCGTTTCTCAACCCTACTTCGCAGCAAAAGCCTACAAGGCAGAAACGACTCTAATAATACGTGCAACTGTCTTTTCCTGGAACTCTATGTCCCAACCTACTCTGTGTTTTCCTCGCAGTTGCAGGAAAGGAAGTGAGGGGCGGTGTCATAGGGGAGCAATCGATAGAAAGGAAAGAAACTATGCAGGAATAGAAGCCGGCCTCTGTTGCAATCTCAAACTTTTCTTCGCTCTGGCCCAGCGATCGGGGGACGGATAGAGAAGAGAAGCAGGATTCCTAGTGCTGTCAAGCACAACAGGAAAACATCTGGGCCTCTAAATTACAGCCAAGCCATAATTTGCTCCAGCAGGGCTGGAAAATTAGGAAGATAAACATCGCGAGGCTGCGAGCGCTCCGCGGAAACGCTATCTGAATGAATAATGTCTTTTCTAGCTGAGAAAAGGTTCGGCGTGACGTGAGCGAGGAATGCAGGAACCCTAGAACGTTGAGAAAGTGAAAGAAAGAGGCCCAGATGGATTGGGGTTCGGGATTGGGTGGGCAGAGGGGGGCTGGAAGTCTGGCGTGCGTCACTGCTGTCCTCATGCTTTTCATCGATGTGCATCTGTTATCTCTGGCCTGTTCGGGTCTGTCAACATTCCCTTGCTCTCTGATAACACTGCTCAGTGCTCCTCCGTGACCGGACCGTCTCCTTTTAAAGGAAAAGTATGTGACCCAAGCGAAGCGAACGCAAGCGTAAGGGCCGAATGGACGCAGGAGGAACCGGCTCGGCCTTAAGTGGCAGCGATTTAATGTTGGCGCTGGTGTAATAAACAGTGGTGTCGTATAATGTTTTCCTAACCAAATGTTGCTTAATCTACTCTTTATTGGGGGTCACTAATCATTCGAAGCTACACGGACGATGGTAACGCGTCAGCTATCTGCTATTAAATGTTGTTGTTAAGTGCAGTACAACGTTTTATTTGTTTTGTTATTCACTGTAAGAAACGTCAGTCGCTCCAGTGGCCTGAGACTTTTGCACAGTGCTGTCTCCACCATGAAGCACAGTGGTAGCAGGGTATTTATGAGAAACGAAATTTCATAGCTCCCTAAATGTGTTGTCCATACTCGCGTGTTTATTTAAGTTCTGCTCGTGTCGGTTATGATTATTTAGTTTGATCAGTCTGCAAAAACAAGGTAAATATTTTCTGTTTTTCCACGAATCTCGGGTTTGCACTCTGTAAATACTGATCTTCTACATTAGGTCACATTAGAGAAAAAAGGGACTGTTTTTTTTTTTGAACCATTCTGCAAACGCTCTTGCTCATTTTCCAGCTGGGTTGCCTATCCCTGGAAAAGCTGCTGATGCCCGCCACTCTCGCACGTCCCCTCTGTATTTGGCACCAGCGCTCTGTTGACACTCGCAGCAGAGAGAAGTTGTGTGGTAAGTCATCTCTGCAAACGTGCCGTGCTTACATACAAATACCGGCCGAGAGATGCCATGAAAAGCAGTAATGCACATGAACACGGCACACATTCCGACTCGTGGCACGGTATCTTACCGTGTAAAGGTTCTAAAGAAGTGTGTGTGGAAGTCCTGTGGAGTCTGGCTCGGGCGCGGGTCATAAACGTAACACAAGAAAAAAACTCCCTTGTTTGTTTATTATTCTTTTTCTAAATATTTGAAACCAGTGCTCCACTTTTTTCATGAGAACGTCACTCGTTATAACTATAGCCACATTAAGCTAGAGCCAAGGAACAGTCCCTGTTTTCCTCAAACCTGTTTGTTGAGGGCAAACCTTTCCAAGTCCTAGCAATATGCTTATGAATTTGGAACGATTTGGGGAACAGAAAAGTGTGAGAGAAACACTTCAGACTTCCTCTGGTGTGACCGGTGTGCTGTGACTTGGATTTATATGTGGACATGTGTAATCCATTAACCACAGTGGGATTGCATAAAGGTTGGTGTTTTCTTTCCCAGAAAGTCCTGGGCTCCGTGAAAAACGTCTCTTTTTGTCGCTTCATCAGCCGGCAAATGCTTTTTTGATGAAATTCTGTCAAACATTTCCTGTCTTCATGTGGTTTCAGTCCAGAGCGGTCTATATTGCTACACGTCTTTAGTTACATATTTTTGCGGTCTCCGAAGGCGCTTAGCTCAGCAGAAACCTACATGTGGGCTTTCTCTGCGCTGGATCTTTCAGGGCTGTCAAGGCAGATCAGATGACCTCCAGATAAATATGTTATAATCACCTCCAGCTGGAGCTTGCAGCTTTAGGTTTGGCACAAAAGCCTCGTTAATAGACATTTAATGCGAACAGTCGCAGAGGGAAGTGACCTTTCACAAATGAATTTCCAAATGGCGACTAATAATGACAGTGCTGTTTTGTGATGTTCTTCAGACCGTCTCCAGCTACAGGTGATCTAGAAATGAAAAGCAGGATCATCTCGTATGGGTACGTCTTTGATTAATTACTCAGAATATCCTGTGGAAAATTAGCTGTTCATCTTCAATTCTGCTGTAATCGAAGAATTTGTTGTGGATTCAAATTAAATTGAGGGTTCGTGACAACATGGCAACCCGGCTATGGGCGTTGGTGTTGCTTTCCAGCCCTGTGACTGGCTGTGACTGAGCCGACTGGGGATTGTCCTCCCTGAGATGGACTGGCATCCTGTGTCCTTTTGGACAGCCCTTCTTATTAGTCAGTGGAGCTTTCTCATCCCCACACATGGCTGCATAATGTAAGCATGCCGTTTGCTTTGCGTCTTCACGACAAACATTAGAATCAGTGATACTGGGGCTCAGGCGCTTCCATTGTCAGACGTATTGAATGTCCGGGGTAGGTGGATATCTGGAGAAAGGTAGTGGTCCAAATACGTAGTAGCAACTATTATGTTTGGTGGATTAGGAATCATGAATTGAGCCGCTTTCTATGGAGCCCCTTAGCCCCAGTGAGGGTCAGTCTTAACGCTGGAGCACATGATATTATAGGGAATTATTCTTTTCAGACTGTTAGGATGAGGCCTTTTCACCTTGACAAAGTGAGGCTATAAAGAAATTGGCCATGCTTGATGTAAAGGGCTTGATTGGCCCGGAGCATGTGTTCCATCAATGGCCACCATATATATATGGATAAGATGTTGAGTGCCCACTTACTATGTACCGGAAATACAATGCAATAAAGAAAATACAATACATGTCAGTACATGGGGACATATGATCTGAGTGTGCCTGACCCTGATTCAGACCCTGGAGCTGGTTTCAGCTGGAGCTGCCACCTTTTTTCTTTTCAGGTGTGATCTGAACAACTCATGTTTTTGGATTATGACACTCCTATTAACCACAGGTTACGGATTCCAGTCATAAGGGTAATGTCCCTACCATATTGCCAACACCTTTAATAATCCCTAATAATCCCAAGTGTAGTGTGAAATCATCGTGTTATCATGATTAAGCTCTTTAGATCACACTCGGAACCCAATACTTCCTGATTTTGTTTAGGATGTGTCATTGTGTTGTTTAGAGTAGATAGAAAGACACTTGAAAGTGTGCATATATATATACATACATATATATACAGAATATACAGTAAGACAGATAATATATAGAGTATATATATATATATATATATATATATATATATATATATATGTAGAGCAATGTAGAGTAAGGGTTTTTGACTTTGTTTGCCCATCACAGTCTGTATGTACATTTACATGTACAGCATTTAGCAGACGCCCTTACCCAGAGCGACTTACAATTGGTACAGTCTTACAATCCAAGCAATTGTGGGTTAAGAGTCTTGCTCAAGGACCCAACAGTGGCAGCTTGGCAGAGGTGGGATTCGAACCCTGGACCTTCTGACCCATAGTCCAGTACCTTACCCACTAGACTACCACAGTCCACAGTATGTAGACATTAATACCGCATTAACTAAACCAGTGTTATCTCTGTAATGTTTATTCCATGAGAGCCAGTGGCAGTAAGTTATTCTTGGATTAAAATGCATTGTTTCTTTTTCAGTTCCTCCAATTCAGATCTGCTGTGACAGTTGTCATCTCTAGGCAACACGATGCAAATAACACACCTTAAAAATGACCCAGGAAGTTTTTTTTCCCCCTGACTTTGGTCAAAACAGCTTTTGTTTTAAAGTGTCACCTCGATTTTGAAATGTAGGTATTATTAGATATGCTAAATCGGCTTTATTTTGAGAACAGCCCTTCAAATCCTTGTAGCATGTCTCTCTATGCCATTAGTGCTATGGGAAGGTCTTGGAAGACTTCATAGTTAAGCGGTTTGGTTGATAAACTGTGTGTACAGCACTGAAAAGGGGTTATATTTACTCCAAAGTCTAACTGAGAAGAGTTTTGCTGAAACTGCCTGATTTAAAAGATGTCAAATCCACAGCATTCTGTTTTGGGCCTGGGTGTGACTCTCGTTGCGTAAGGAGAGCTGCCAGGTAGTTAATCCAGCAATGCATCACAGTGACAAATAACAGGCCCAGCCAGTTTCAGTAACAGGTTCTTGATTAAAGCCTTTGTCAGTCGGCTTTCATGTGACTCAGGTGGATTTATGGGAATGATCAAAATCAAGAAGTTCCACTATGGCAAAATGACCAAGGACTTTTCTGTCAATAATAAGACATGAAGATATTGTTTGGACAATAGGCTGGTGTGGTTACAGCCGCCTGTCTGTGTTTCCGTGAACTCAGTACCCTTATTTACTGTGATGAAATGGTGCTTGAAGTTCATATTCCATCAGAGCTACAGCCCGGCATCACACAGAGAAACACAGAACGCAGACTAAGGCTAACACTAAGGACAGATCCGGTCATTTAGTGGCACATTCCTGACAACGCCGTGTTATAGATCATATTCCCGCAGCAGAATGTTTTCCCAGGGTTTCCTGCAAAACTGTATATTTAACCAATGTTTAGACTGTTTAAATATATGTATTAGTACTGTATAGTGGATTAGTCACAATAGGGGTGGGCGATGTGGTAAGAATACTATAATCACAATATTTAAAGACATTTTCACGATACACGATATTATCACGATACATGTGATCGCAGACAAAATGCACCAGTAGTGACAGGTTCTTAAAAACTACTATTCAACTTTTATCCCGTACTTAGTAAAGTGATTTATATTCAAAATGTGCTGCACTTTGTCCAATTAATCAGGACTAATTACACTCTTAGTAGTGAAACATGCAGCTTTTCAGTGTTCTTTAAGCTCTGATGATATATTGTCTTATCATCATATAGAAATTTATCACGATGCTATAAAATATTATCATATTGCCCAATCCCATAGTCATATACCTTCAAAAAAAACTACAACTTTTTGGAAAGCATTAATCTTGACAGTCTAGTTTCTTAGTATGTTTAAAAATAGCTGGTTCCTTCTGTTAAATCCGTTTTATTTAACACTATAAAGTGTTTTTTATTTGTGAGTCTGAAGTGTGAGTCACCTTTCCCGCTGCATATGCCTTGAATATTTTACTGTGTAAGGAAATAACTAATCAAATATCTGTAGCTTTAAAAAACAAACAAACTACAGATTCTGACCTACTTCTCCTTTCGTGCAGTTGTGCATCTGGGCCTTCCACTTCTTTATCTATCCTGGTGTGGTCCAGTTTGCTCTATCTTGTTAAGACAGCAGTAGATAGCCTTGTATGATACCTGTAGTTTTTTCCTGTGTGATGAATGGAAGAGCTTCTATTTCACAAAACAACACCAGGCTGCTGCACTTCTTTAGGCCAGGATTATGCGGTGTAATCATCGCATTGTGTGCGTCTGTCATGTGTGTAGGCTGTAATTTGTAGTTTCTATTATTATGTCAGTTTACATGAATTGCGGCCAGGCATGTTTCCATAGCCGACCAGAAGATTTATGTTAATGGAGTTTTGCTTGACAACAACACACACTGCAAATTGCAAGTCATTCTCAGTTATGATTATTACACTGAAATGTTTCCAAATCAAATCAAACTTGACTATACTATCTAGAAGCATTAGCGAAATTCTGAAATGAGTGAAGTGTGCTGCAGGTTATTACTAGAGTAAATCTTTATTGTTTATGATTTATTTACTGGTAACACAGCAAAAAAGCAAACACAAAACCCGGAAAAAGATCACAATATATGAGAAAAAATCAACAATCAACATATGCGACATAATATATGACAAAACTGTTTCACTCTGGTGGCCCTGTTGGCTTGGTGGTAAGAGCCAACTGTTGGAAATGCCAGTTCCTGAGGGTCTTGGTTTGAATCCTGCTGCAAATCTTTCTCAGTTTCCATTCCAGTGCCAACAGACTGAAAAGGTCAATTCACAGATTCCGTTCGGGATCCCCAGATGTTCCCAAGCCAACTTTGACATGGCCCCTCGAGCGGGTTCTGGGTCTGCCCTGGAGCAGGTCTAGCTGTCTAGCTGGAGGTGACCAAGGGCACCCTTGTGAGATCACCAAAGCTGGCTGCTGATTTCTTCGAGCATGTAGAAAGTGTCCCTCGTTTAAGTTTAGCACTTATTATTAATCTTAAGCCGCTATTAGATTAGATATACCATTGTTTAAATAGTATAGTGACCATACATCTTTATTTCTCAGTGTCTTTATTAGAATACAACCATAAAATACAGGACATTTGTATGCAGTATATAAAAAAGAGAAAACAGCTTCAATAGGGTAGGACAATCAGGGTGAATCAGGGACAAGGGGAACGGGGTGAAAAGGCTAAGATATGAAAGCTCGCAAAGACTGCAGTGAAGATCAGAGGATTTTATTTTAGTATTATGGGACGAATCCAAGTGCAAAATGTTTGGGTCCAGTCGTCGCCAATATATTATATATGGGCATTATAGCATTGCTAGAACAACAAATCCAGTGGTGGCCTAAGATTTTTGCACAGTACTTTATATAATAAATGACTACACCGTTAAACTGGCACGTCTATCCAAAAACCGTCCAAGTACCTAATGTTTGGAATAATGAGGGACCTTAAACGTGGATATGAAATGCAGGGCTATGGAAATACTCATGCTGTTGGCAACACACATCACTGCTGGTCACTGGCAGTGTTTTAGTTGCTGCAGCAGGTGCCTGGGATTTCACATCGAGTGGAAGTCCATCAGAAAACTGAATCCGAAAAAGAAGTGTGAGTCATGCTGACAAATAACACTGCCTGCAGCCTAATGGAGTCCAGAGCACTGCTTCCGAAAATCACCTCTATCAGTGTGAAAATATCAGATGCTTAAGGTGGTTGGTCCAGTTTCTTGTGTGGTAATGCAGACACAGTGTACGTATGGATGTCTACATGACCCACAGCCTCCATGCTTCTTAATTCACCCTAAAACGCTGTAGAAAGAAATAGTAGCGAACGCGGTTATTTACCACATTCCGTTTGCTGGTCATCTGTGCATGTTTAGAGCTTCACATCTGGCAGAAATGTAAGACGGTGGTTCCTCAGTTCTCGTCATTCCAGAAAGCTTGCAAATGTTTCCCATAAGGAATAATGTAAATGGAATGAATGGGTTCCAGACCCCCAGAAAATCCCCCTGTATGAGGCATTATATGCATTTATGGAGCTGTATTGTACAGGAGCTCCTGATTTATGATGGGGATATGTTCAATAAATCCATCGTAAGCTAAACGTATCATGAACTGATGAGCTTATTATGGTCTGTACTGTATCATAGAGGAGCCGCTTACACATTAACACTCACATTAAGGCCGAAATCATTAACACAAAGCCTTTTTTATATTAAAGTGTTGACAAATCTCTTGTCATTTAGTGAGTAATGGAGTGAAAGTGAAAAGTAAAAGCAAAACGCTTATCAGTAGCTGCTAATGCTAACTGCTCAGCCTGAAAGCCAAGAGCATTCTGTTCCTGTTTTCCTTTCAGTAGGCTGTCATTACTAACCATTTTAGGACCCATAGAGACTTGTTTGCACTAAAAATACAGTATTTTAGAGGTCAAAATAATGAAAAACATGATAAACACAGCAGAGATCTTCACTGAGGAAGAGTCACTGTATCACTTTGTACTGAATCGTGAATCGAGTTTCACCTGAAATGAGTTGTGTGGCTTAAACAAGTGCTTCGAGTACCGAGCAAACAACGAGAACTGAGACAGATTTTTCTAGTCAAAATGCGTCAAGAACCGAATTCTACGAGTTCCAAGGTGGTCCAGAACCGAGGTACCACTGTTCTGCTATATAGACAAAAGTTTCTGGACACCCAAAAAAACCAACATGGGTTTTCTCTTGCCTTTGCTACAACAGCTGCCTCCACTCTGAGAATGATTCCAGTAAATATTGGAACAGTCTGATGAACTCCTGATGGAGTTCAAGTCAAAGCTCAGTGCAAGTCTGCCAAGTTCTCCATTAGAGTTGGCAAACCATTTTTGATTGGACTTTGTTTTAGGACAGAAAGTTGAACTGACTCGTTGGGGGGGTGGAGATTTTTTAGAATGCCGTTCTGGGAGTCACTAAGGTTTTCGGTAAAACCCATGCTCGTATCTTTCGTAGTATGAACCTGTCAGCAGTGAAAGTGACTGAAATAACAAAGAATACTAATTAGTAGAGGTGTCCACAAACCTTTGGGCAAACGGTGTACAGTCAGAAATGTACATTTTTGTTCTATACATATTTAGTTTTATTTGTTTAGTAATATAAGCTCCATCTCAGTTCAAATGAAGCTCAAATGTCCATATGTGGAAATATGTTAAACAAAACAAAGGTTTTCATGGGGTGTCCCCATTTTGACTTGGTCCTAACTGGGGGCGCTCGTCTTCATGTCTAGGCAGACATGTAACAACCCTCAGACCTAGTTCCCACCCCATGGATCATAAAATGCCAGAGGAACACTCGTCACCATTTCGCAACTCAAGCCTTAACATGCCAGAGATGGGGACTGAACCAGAGAGTACCAAACGGCATGGCTTCCTTTGCATGAAATCGGCACATTCCTCAGACACATCCTGAACAGGTCATTTCAAACCCTTATCCATTTGTTGACAAACCGAGCATCCTAGCTTAATTCATTGGCAGGAGAAGTAAGATCGTAGGCGCTGACCAAGCAAATCCTTTCTTCATTCTCGTTCTAATGGAAAGGGATCAGGAAGTTTGAAATTCCACGGAAGTTACATGGAAGCGTTTTTTAGTCTCTGAAGTGACACTCTTGCTAGGGAAACCGTCAACTGAAAAAAAAAGCTGATGTTTGAACCCGACCCGATTGCGTCAGAATATGTGACTCGCTGTTTTTGCCAAGTTTTAGTGCCAGGGAACGGGTTTCATTTGAAAGCAACCTCATGTAGGTTCCAGAAGACCGTTGCTTATGTTATGAACGTGTCTAGACCGAGCGTGTACTGTTGTGTAATACTTAACTAACAGGTAAAGACTTATCAGTGTTCTCTCTGTACCTAGCACGTGCTTATTAGACAAATACGCTTCATTATAATGCTCTATACTAGTGCATAATGTAGGATTTTTGTTATGTAACCTACAGTATACAAAGCCAGCATTCCTTCCTTCATGTATTCACCGAGAGGGAATGATTAGAGTGCCTTTTTAGCTGCCCTTGTTTTTGGGATTTTTCTGTGTTGCATATCTTGGAAATCATGCGAGGATGTTTTCGAGTGAACATGTGATAGGATGCCAGTCAGTGTCATTAATTGAAATATCTAGTACCTGACTAATGCTCGGTGCTATTTCTAGTTGGACAGCATTCCTTTTTTACCACTGCTACACGTTTGCCTGCTGTCACGCGAACACCAGCACTGCTTCTAAACAACCAGTGATGGACAGTAACCAGTTACCCTCACTGTACTTGTGTACCATTCTCAAGTAGCTCTGCTTTGCTGGAGAGTTTTTACTTTCACATGACTACATTCTGTCATTGTTCTTTACATTTGTAGAACATCCACAGTTACTCGTTACTTTTGTGTGGAGAACAAATGGCTAAATATCAGATAGATATTGTAGCTCCATGACGACTGGACACTTAAGATGGGCGGTTTAGACAAAAAAAATGGAACAAAACAAAGCGGTGTCATGTCATCACCATACTTCATGACAGTACTTTTACTTTTAGTACTATAGAAATGAGCACTGGACTTTTACTGGAGTATCTGTAATTGTACTCGAGTGTTGGAGCGCCACACCACTGGAACAAACTAATTCTAGAACAACTGTGATAGGGTAATTGTGCTCTACACGGACTGGAGCCCTTGTTTACAAATCTCTCTTCTGTGAAATAGGGCGTTGACCGAAATGGACATTACCATAGTCACACAGTAGTTTCGAAAGTTTGTGTATAGTGTTTTATTTTCAACAAAAATATTAACTCAAGCCCAATATGAAAACCTTTAGTACAGCACTGCACTGTACAACACAGTCATTCTTACCTTTGTGTCTTTTCTAAAACATAACATAACAAACGTTATCTTGTTGTTCTTTGCCTACGATTCTCTTTATCAGCAGGTGTCGCAAGGGTTCGCTCATTCCAGTTTTCTGCCTTTCAGACCTGAACTAGATGTATATAAGACAGAGTGATATTTCCTATTATAATTCTTAAGACCTCTGCCATTAAAGCGAACAGATGTTGAACATATGGACTTTAAATGGTTAAATTCCAGGGGAATAGATAGTAGAATTATGGTGGTCATTAATTATGATTGTAAACACTAGATATACAGTGCTGTGCAAAAGTCTTAGGCCACCATTAGATTCGATTGTTTTAGCAAATCAGAAAAAGCAGCTTCTATAGGTTACAGTGGCAAGTGTTTAGCATCTAAGATGACCTTCTATAGTGTGGAGACGCTGGATCAGGAATGTGTTTTTTGAAAGGGGAGCAGACAAGAAAACACTTTTTCAGAAGGGGAACAGGGTGACAAGGCTAAGATGTGCTAAAGCTCACAAAGGTTGGATTGAAGAACAGTTCGAAAGAGGATCATGGAGTGGCGCAGTTTTGAAACCAGTCGTCGACAATGTGTTACATATGGCCATTATAGCATTCCTAAAACAACACTGGTGGCCTAAGACTTTTGCACAGTACTGTATACACTTCAGAAATGCATCCAAACCCATTGGTCACTCTTCTGTAGAACAGGACTGTGAGGTCAGGCATTGATGTTGGACAGCTCTGACTAATAATTCTCATTCGAATTCATCTCCAAAGAATTGTGAAAGGCTTTGTGCAAGCCAGACGGCTCCAAATCGGCCACACGTTTCATCATGGACGGCAGAAAGGCGAAGAACTGACTTGTCGGAGGTGGAAACCTCTGAATGTGTCATATTGAGAGTCGCTGAGGTGTTCAGTTCCTATTCTACTGCCACTGTTTATCTACGGATTTCATGCCTGCATGAGTCTTATTGTGAACCTGTTGGCAGTGAGTGTGGCTAAAATAACAGCGATCGCTAATTAAAAGGGGGGCTAACACGCCCTTTAGCATGTACATTCATAGGAGCCAATGCAAGGCTGCTATTATAAATAGAGTCCATGCACTTGAACTTGCTGAGTCTGTTTCATTACCAGCTATGAAAATGAGACATAAACGATCTACAGCAGCAGGCCTGAAAAGCAGCGTCTTCAGCCAGTCATGCAGAACAGGCCTCTTTGGTTTCCCCACGTCTCTGTTTGTAGTTGCATCTCGAGTTCTGCCTATCAATCGATGTGTTTGCAACGGTCACACGGTGCGAATGGAAAAACACGCAGCACGTTCCTGAGTTTTTCCGGCTCAGAGAAACAGGCGGGCGTATGCGCGACGTGTGATTGGTGTTTAGGGAAGTGTTTTGAGGAAATGCACGGCACACACATGTGACATGAGACCGTGTAACCTTGCTGAAGGCCTTTTAGCTAACGCCGGACTTTTTTTTTGTCAGACCTTTGACACAGTCAATACAAGCCTGCTGCGGATGGAAGTGTCGCAAATATTTGCCTCCGAATATTTGCTGAGGCCTTCAAACTTGACATGTGATCTACGCTTGTTATTTTTGCTCCATCGAACGATCGTTTGGCCAAACACGGATCCCATGATACAAAGGCTCTGTGTTCAGATCTAGATTAAACACACATGACCTGAGACGTTAACAAAAACAAGAACGAGTTACGAGTGTCAGGTACATTATCGTCTGAGTGTGTTTTTGTTTTTGTTTCTGATGGCAAATGTAAAGAGCAGGAAACACACTGGGTCAGGTGACTGCGCTGTACGGACTGAAGTGGCCTTTCTGGTTATGAGTCAATGCATGTGTGACACATATGACACAGCTTTAAGGTGACTAACGTTAAGCAGCCAATCGAGACAAAATGATAGTCCGGTGAATCTACTGGCGTATTATACATTGATGTGTCGATGACTTGCTGACCGATAAGAAACTAATGCACTCTGTGTGCTGGAGTGACTTGAAATATGACCTTATTTGACTTAAACCAAGTGATCTGTGACGTAGTCAGATGTCTGGATGACTGGTCGACTTTCTGGTGGAGTAGAACAGGATGGAGCTAGTTTACTTAGCCAAGACAAACACAGAAATTCACAATTAATCAGGGTGCTGAATCCATTCAGTGGCAGCTGATAAGATGGTAATTTATTAATATAGAATACAGAATAACTAGTTGGCATCAGCTTGATGGCACAAGTTACATTTTGTAACATTAAGGCACTGGACTGTGGACCAGAAGGTTGAGGGTTAAAATCCCACCCCTGCCAACCTGCCACTCATGGCTCCTTGACCAAGCATATTGTAAGTGGATAAGGAGGGCTTGCTAAATGACTAAATGTACACTCAATGACAAAAAAAAACTTTCCAAGAAGGAGTTGTTGGAATTGACTGAAACTTTATAGTTTTTGTATCTGTAATGATGATACACGTAAATGATTACAATATTAGAGCAAAAGTTTACTGTGCAAAACTGTACAATTGAAAGGAGGCACTGGTTACCCTGTTAGGCCGCCTCTAGCCTGGATACATGATGAGATACGGTTGGGCGTTGAGGTATACAGGTTCTATACGGTACCTTGTGCCCACAGATGTTGCAACTGGGCCTTTAGATCCTGAATGCTCGAAGGGTGGCGAAGCTCACGTCTCGGCTGGTCCCATAAATGCTCGATTGGTGAGAAATCTGGCAGCCGAGCTTCATAGCAGCAAGGAACTGTGGCAATCTGGCGGAGAAACCCTTGCTGTGTGTGGGCGAGCATTATCCTGGTGAAAAATGCCAACTGAATGCAGTAACATATGGGGGTGGTAGTGTGATGGTCTGGGGCTGTTTTGCTGCTTCAGGACCTGGAAGACCTGCTGTGAGAAATGGAACTATGAATTCTGCTGTCTACCAAAAGATCCTGAAGGAGAATGTCCGGCCGTCTGTTGGTGACCTCAAGCTGAAACGAACTTGGGTTCTGCAGCAGGACAATGATCCAAAATACACCAGCAAGTCCAGCTCTGAATGGCTGAAGGAAAACTAAATGAAGACTTTGGAGTGGCCTAGTCAAAGTCCTGAGCTGAATCCTATTGAGATGCTGTGGCATGACCTTAAAGAGGCCGTTCATGCTGAATTACAACAATTCTGCACAGATGAGTGGCCAGAATTCCTCCACAACGCTGTAAGAGACTCATTGCAAGTTATCCCAAACGCTTGGCTGCAGTTGCTGCTGCTAAGGGTGGTAGAACCAGTTATTAGGTTTAGGGGCAATCACTTTTTCACACAGGGCCATGTGGGTTTGGATTTTTTTCTCTCTTAACAATAAACACCTTCATTTGAAACCTGCATTTTGTTCGATGTTCCGAAACACTTAAGTGTGACAAAATAATAAAAAATAATAATAAAAAATCAGGAAGGGCACAAACACTTTTTCACACCACTGCATACGAATGTGACTTTTATATCTGAACCATAAGGATTAAGAATTGACTCACCCAGTGCAAAGGCATGCTTCACACATTGTGTTATTGTTTAACTTCCCAAACCACCAAGGACAAACCGTAACATATATATGGCTTATGTGTACACTACTGCTGTGGTGTGACCAATAAAATGATATATTATGTGCTGTGCTAACGTCAGCGACGTGTTTACTGATCTGTTCTGGTTACGTTATTGCTGGTTACTTTTGTCCTCTGCTCCCATGGCCTGGTGTGTTTATTTTTGCAGCTTGGCACACCGAGTACAGAGTGAGCACAGTTATTGATTAATGTTTTAATAGCACCTGAGCTTAGTTCTGACCTGATACAGATGAGTGTACTTTTAAGGACCGGTTGAGGTTTTCTCAGCCGTCGATCTGTGACAGCTAAGCCCTGCCAGAGCTGCTTTGAAATGTCTTCTGAGTGTGGAAGCTAAAAAATGGAACGAGAAGGAAATCTGGTCGGAGCTTTTTCCACTTTTGTTTCCTGTTTTTTTACCCGTGCGTCATGACCCTTGCTCTTACAGTGGTGTCAACATTTTTACACTCTGTGCCAACTTGACCACAATTGAGACCTTTGTTGGGCACATGCACTCTGTGCAGAGGATGTCAGCGCAGCTGCTCGAGACCTCTAAAATAAAATGCGTAGGTAGTGCTCAAGATCTGACTACAAACTGCCGGCGTTTTATTTCCTTATTCGCAACGTTCAACGCCGAACATCATAGGCTGTACAGTGCTTCCACTGCTCGACGTTCAGCCATATGAGGACCACCTAAGAGGACCACCTAGAGGAGAATGAGCGCCCGATTTGAGCTTTATCGCTCAAAATGTGCTCCTTAAGCATCTCATGGAGTTTTTCCCTGCAGCTGTCGCCTTTGGTTTGCAAAACCGGGGGTCTAGACTCAAACCAGTACAACAGAGCAAATCAGACCGGAGTAGGGCTTACTTTATGAAACAGGTAGTTCCGGTTCTAAAATCTGATTGGCTGAGACATGCTTGAGACCGTTATAGAACAGTCAGTGCACGCTCTGAAAGAAAAACTGAATTCGCCCCAGGTTTTTTCAACAGATAAAAATGTTCCACTAGGCAGTTCATTTCCAGCACATTACAAATGAACTGTTGAGGCTTGTTTTAATTTCCTCGTCGGATTAACAGTCAATTGTTGTAAAGAGGCTTAAGGAGAGAATTAAGGAGGAAAAAGGAGAAGGTGAAGATGATTATGTTAATGATAAAATAGGCAAATGAGTATTGGACTCACTGGTTTTCAGACAAAAAACGTATCACGTATTTAAAAGAGTGACCTAAACAGAGCTAAAGCAGAAGCTTCATAATTGTTCCACCACCCAGTTAAAAAGAGGCAGCTTGTCGGGCCTCCTGCGGGACGGGACGGTTGTTGAACACTGATTTATTTAATCACATTGTTCTTGGCACCATTTCATACAAGCAACAATAAGTCCCTCGAGGTGGTGTGTTACAGTGATTGTATCTGTTACCTGCGATGAGTTCACTGTAACGCATGACCTCCCATAGCATAAGAGCTACAGACTAACTGCACAGAAAAAACAGGAAATGTTTTTTTTTTTTTTTACAGCAATGACGTACATGAGTCAGTTTTATTTATTCATAGAACATTACGTACAGTACTGTGAAAAAGTCTTAGGCCACCATTAGATTTGTTGTTCAAGCACGCTATAATGACCATATATAAGATATTGTTGACCCCATATTTGTCACTCAGTAATCCTCTTTGCCACTGATCTTCATTCCAATCTTTTGTGAGCTTTCATATGCTTAGCCTTTTAACCCTGTTCCCTGTCTGAAGTCTAATAAAGAGTGACTGAGAAATAATTATTCAGAGTCATTATACCATTGCTAAACGTGGTGGCCTAAGAGTTTTTGCACAGTACTGTATCTCTCATGTGGTTTTTAGTGTGTCACAAAGAGTTACGTACATAATTTCATTTACAAATGTATGTGGGTGGTGGAAACTTGAAAGGTCCGTTTTGATCATTAGTGATTATTAACAGTGATAAAAAAGAAACATATACACTAAACCATTGTTTCTATTGGTAAGTAGTTTTTTTTTCCAAGGCTGCATATGTAACTGTGACTGCATTGGCTTAGTGTCAAAGGCATACGGACAAGGTCCAAGGTTCAAATCCCAGCTCTTCCAAGCTGCCTTGACCAAGCAAATCTTTAACCTCGCAGCTCCAGTTGTTGTAAGTCGCTCTGGAGAAGGAGCGTCTGCTAAATGACTAAACGTAAATGCTAATGAGAAGGTTGTGGGTGGCAGTCCTAGCTTTGGGCTGGGACCTTGAGCGAGGCCTTAACCTCACTATTTCTACGCTTCAGTTGTAAGTCGCGGTGGATAAAGGCGCCTGCTGAACGCTGTAATATAATGGCGCAACGTAAGCAAAATATCGATAAGATAACAGCGGATAACGTGACGTCCGCAGAGACCGTCCTCGTATCAGGTGGCTGCTGTTCAAAGATATAGAGCGTACAACATGTGGATTTCTAACACAAAAGCAGATATTTTTTGTCATAGATGACCAAAATTCAGGTCTGACGTTCAGTGCATTTATTCGCCGAGTTTGGCCGTCCGTTAGAAGGGAAAAAAATCCGGCATTTTGAAACAGCTTATATCAGAGCGGGAAATAGTGGAACTGGGCAGATGTACATGCGTGCTGCGAGGCCAGTGACTCATCTTATTTACTGTTAGCCCAGTTTATGCAAAGAGCCCACCACATTCCAGGAGCTTCAAGATAAACCCAAAAATCATGCTTGTGTGGACAGGTTACTATATATCGTGCCTGCCCTTGGTTGTTGTTAATAACATAAGGACATATCCCGTTTTTGTTTCTGTAGATGACGGAAACAAGACTTGAAAGGCTCAAATCGGTCGCCTATGACATTTCAGCATTCGGATGTCCTGAGAGGTCGGCCTGGGCGCAGTGGGTAATGCGGCGGGGTAATGCATTGGGAGCTTGTAGGAGGGAGGTACAGAATGAAGCACCCCTTGCTCTGATCGACACCTATAGTGTACGTCGAGCCTCACACACGTGGTGTAGAAACATGAGAAGCACATTTATGTTTGGTTCTATGATTGAAATGAGTGGGCTGACCAAAGGTCCGATGACTGAGTGGGCTAATGAAGGAGACACAAAAAGTACCCAATGCGCTACGTACAGAGAGCACCCCTATAGTGTACGTCTAGGCCAACCGTGGTGTAGAAACATGAGACGAGGACCTCTGAGCCACGGATACAAGTGATACGAGCTTGATCTGAATGGATTTAGGTTTTGGAAGCAGCCTTAAACCGCGTCTGTTGCCAGATGTTAAACATAATGCAGCGAGCTCATGGATTCGACCCAAGGATTGCTCCCCGTGGTCATATATTCAGGCACCGGGTGTCTTTCTTGATAGTATTCCAGCCCTCCAGTGAGACTAAGCCCTCGTGGATGCTGCCAAACGATTCGAGACTGGTTTAATGAACACCAGGATAAAGATCCTTTCATGGCCTCAACAATAACCAGACCTAAACATGAGTGATGGTTTTATGGGAAGGTCTGGAGTTCTGACAAATGCCTGTCATCCCTCACGGCAGTGAGCGATTTCTTTAGCTATCCCCTCGCAATCCATTTAGGACTTGTTTGACAGCGTTGCAAGAAAGATTAAAGCTGTTCCGAAGCCCGAGGTATTTGATATTCATGTATTGTAATATAGTATGTGTCCATACAGTGCAACCTGCAGTGGGAGTCTTTCTCCTTTCTCATTACCATTCTTGCTCTTTCTGCCTTTGAACAAGCGTCTCTACATGATAAAAGGGAGGGTGGTGCCACCGGTTAGAGCACTCACCGCATAGGTCCTATCAGAAGACTCCGGCTGTGTGGAGTTTGCACGTTCTCCCTGTCAATTGGTCTCACTAGATTGCCCCAGTGTGAGTGTGTTTTGACTAGTATCGATACAACCCTGTTCCGTTACACCTGCATGGTGATAGGTATGGTGTGTAGTGTTTTTGTAAATATAGTGACATTTTTGCCCTTGATAAAAGCCGATATTAGTCATAATAAACCTAAGCAATCAGACATGTAGTATATTTTAGGATGGCTTAGCTGAGGAACACATCCATTACTACATACTACACACTGTTATACCCTATAAATTCACAGCATTAATTATGGGTCTGAGGTTCTGGGTGTACTCTTCGGAGATGTTAACCAGAAAGCCCAGGCTTTAAATCCCAGATCTGCCAAGCTTCCAGTTAACCTTTCTCAGATGTGCGGTACTCTACAGAAGTCTTAGGCCACCATGAGATTAGATATGACATTGTTTCATCAATGCTACAATGACCATATATCATTCTTTCTCAGACTCTTTATTAGAATACAAGCAGAAAATAAAGGAAATGTATATGCAGTATTAAAAACTAGCAGCTTCTTTGGGATGCTTGATCAGGAAAGGTCTTTTTGGAAGGGTAGCAGCCAAGAAACCACTTTTTCAGTAGAGGAACAGGGTGAAAAGGGTAAGATATGCTGAAGGTCACAACGATTGGAATGAAGATCAGTGGAAAGGAGGATTATGGAGTTTTTAGGTCCAATTATTGACAATATGTTATATATGGTCATTATAGCATTGCTAAAACAACACATCGACTGGTGGCTTAAGACTTTTGCACAGTTCTGTAAGTCACCGTGTCCTCTAGGGATACGCACCGAGGCCTGTGAGTGCGATCAGTGGAAAACTGTGATTAAAGCGTTATTACAAAATACAAGCCATTTGTTTGCATTTCCCTCCTTATTCCTCTTGGCTGACTTACAGTTTCAGTGGGGAATTTGGCTTTTGGTTGTTCTGTCTCGCTCATCCCAGCGGATGTCAGCATCTGTAGCATTAAAGAGCAGAAAGAAATAATAAGCAAGAGGTAAATCACCTCAGACAGTGTGATACGCTTTTGTTTTCAGATCATCTGAAGGACACTTTGTAGAGAGAAGGATTCTTAATATGGGCTGTTCAGATCAAACGAGTTGAACCTGCATCTGTAACGTAGGGAAAAAAGAGAATGCAAACCACGCTGCGTTATTTAGATCGTGTGGCTTCAAATGTCACCGGGGGTATTTTTTTTTCACTGAAAGAGTGACTTTTTAAGTCAGGCCATCTTTCGAGCAAAAAGAACCGAAAGAAGTTAAATGTGGTAGGAGAGAGACACAAATGGCCAGACAGAACGGAAGTGTAGATGTGTTAGTGGAAGAAATGATGAGTCCAGATGATGTGTGTTACTCATTTGCTTCCCACTACCCCCCGAACACACAAGCGTGCACACACACACACACACAACACACGACACACACACATTACTACCTTTGTGTCGCCATTCCATTGACCTTGTTTCACCAGCCAAATGTTTCTCTAAATTTCCAGGTATTGTTATGATAGTGTGGAGGTTTGGTCTTCCTGATTCCTGAATCCTGTTAATTAAAGACATGCTAGCTTAAGAGCTGGATTATATAAGTGACTTCCACTCTCATGCCAGCAGTGTTTTTTTAAGTAATAAGTGACTAATCTTTTACTGCCAATCAGACACCGCACCCTTTTCTTCCGTGTAACAAAAGTCTTACGTTTCCTTGTCGGTCCTTGCCGTTGACCTTTAATGCAATCTGGTTTGAAATCGGCAGAACGTCTCTGACCTAGATTGTATCTTCCAGTCTCCTTAAGCAGGGGCTCTTTCCATACGGGGGCTTGTTTTGAGCTATAAAAAGAACCATCGATTTGTACGTGGTTTCCGTCTGCACACTTGACCGTGTGCGATTTCACAAGTCAAAGGTCAGAGGGGTTTTTGTTTTTTGGAAAATGAAACGTAAATGGTAAATGTTTAAGCAAACATTACATCACCTTATGAAAAAAATAACTGTTTTTTTTCATCTCAGAACAATATTACAGTGCCTTTGGTTATTACTCAGACAGAGCAAATTGATAACACGTCTGTGAGTCATCTCCACTGTTAGAGTACTACTGTCATAGCAGGAGCAGGCGTACTGAAAGTACAGTCATTCTGTTACTAACTCTGTGAATATTGATTCTAAACAGTCACTCTTGGGTTCGAATGAATTTATTTAGCCATGCGTCATTATCGAACTGCTAACGTAATTATCGGACCTGTTTGCTTTTGCGTGAGCCTTACTTAATTTCACACTTTTGTGAATCAAGAGGATTAAGTCATTCATCTATGGGCTTTGCTCTTGCTGGTGAATGTCTGTGAGTAAGTAATGAACCAAGAGGGAGAGCCGTGAACGTTGCTTGGTTCATCCACCAGGTTTTACATTTCCATGTATCACTAATGGAAATGACAAGTTATAAAACAACCGATTTGTCACTTCAAGCAGTCAGCGACAGACGGGCCACGTACAGTTCGTCCGTACGGCGTGTCTTCAGCGTTCAGCAAAGAAAAGAAATAAGACAAACGCTTTCTGCCTTGTAGAAGTCATGTAGTTGAGCCACAGCTCATTACGGTTATCTGCCACTGAGGTGGGGACTTTGAGGCAGTGTACTTTAACCACTTTATGGTTTATCCTCCAGCAATAAAATTCATCAGCGCTCTTCTTATTATTGGGCTTCATACACAAAAGGAGCCGGCAATCTGTTCCACTTACAGATCAATAACACCACAAAAGCCTCCATCAAAATAGATTAGGAGTGTTTTAGGTGTATTATATCCTGAGAAGGGCCTTCGGAGACAGCAGTCCACGCGCTGATCCCTGCAGGGGAACGTCAACGAGAAAATATTACAGTGGATGATATGGAAATATTGTTGGGTTCCCAGAACTTCTTCGTTGTAAAAGAATTGAATAAGTCAAAGTAAAAAAAATCTAACATCCGATAGTTCACACCTGAAAATATATAACTGAATGAATAATATAAAAAAATATATATTATGTCTAACAGTCAATGCATGTGACAATATATTATTGAATAAGTAATATTTATAAAATCTCACGTGTAATAGTTTACACATGAAAATATATAAATGAATAAATAATATTAAAAAAATTCACGTCTAATATTCAGTGCATGCAAAGATACATAATTGAAGTAATAATTTTTTTAAGATCTCACGTCTAATAGTTCATGTGAAAATGTCTCATAGTCAATGCATTTGAAAAGATATAATTGAATAAATAATATTTTGAAAAAATATTATGTCCAATAGTCACTGTATGTGAAAATATGTAGTTGAATAAGTACATTTTAAGAAAACTCTCATGTGTAAAGCTGATGTATGTGCGAATATATCATTGAATAAATCATATTTTATAAAAATCTCATGGCAAATAGTCAATGTATGAAAAAATATATGATTGAGTAAATCATTTTTTTAAATCTTATGTCTGTTAGTTCATATTAGTGAAAATATCTAATTGAATAAGTAATATTTTACCAATCTCACATCTAATAGTGCATGTATGTGAAAACCTGATTTCTCTTTAACTACCCCTCGGGGCATGAAATGGTAAAATCAGGAATGAAAACCACTCCGTGATGCTGACCTACCTAGAACACTGAGTAAAGTCTCTCTCTCTAAGACTTTGCCTGGGTCGCGAGGTTCTCACTGTTTATTTTAGATCAGGTTCTGTCATTACAGGTGCAGTGGAGCATTGTTTCCAACCATGAGCACCGGTGGAACTCTTAAGGCGCTGGTATTTTTAACCTCGTGAGGTTTCCTGAGTAAGGATGGGCCCGAGTCCCTCCAGTAGCCCTCCTTACTGTGCACATTCCACTCAGCGCTCTAATCTTCCACAGCCTTCTGCTGTTAAATATATATACACATATTGCTAAGGCACACGTGAGAGTCAAACTTGAGCCTTGGTCGAACATTTTCAAAGGAATCACTGTAAAAGAAAGTGCGTTTGGCAGCGACCTTTTATTTGGAGAAGCAAAAATAATATTTTTCGCCCCTCGTTAAGAAATAAACCTGAACATTTCTCTGACAGCTGCACAGAAGCACATGAACCAGCAGGAAGTCAGGTCTGCTGAAGTGAACATCAAAGAAGCCTTTCCGGCAGCGAACGGCTTCCATGCATCATGGTATATTTTACTTATACCACACACACACACACACACACACACACACACACACACACACACTTTCTGACGACTGAGCACCGTGTTGTTGACATTACAGTACCGATCCGTTCCGAGTTGCTCGTGATTGGCCAACGGACTCACGCAGATTTAATGAAAAGAAATGCCTATAGATAAAAAACATCTTTACTTGAATAACCACACAAGCTGAACAAAGGCAGCGTGAGAAGTGTCTTTAATGGAGATGAGCGAATCAGCAGCACCCGTGGTTACATTTGAGAGTTGCAGCGCAGGCGTTCTGTCGCCATCACCTAGGCACTGCACAGTTTCACACTGATCTATCTCATCCTAAAATCTGCAGAGATGTGCTTAATGACATTCAACATTTGATCAGCAGTCATACATTACACAGATTTTTGGGCAGCTGTAGACATTTAGGCTTTTTTTGTTGAGAACACCTCGGCCCGGACATTGGCCGTAACGGACGTTGACAGTCACGTAGCAGTTTGGATACTTTGCTCATAGTGTTTTATTTGAAACAATAATATTATAATGTTAAGTTCTGTACAGTACAGTAATTCCTATCCTATCCTATAAAACTTGAAACTTCGTGATAAGAAAACTGAAAGCAGCGTCACCGTATTGTTTGCTGCCTTGAAGACTGCGATTCTCTTTTCTGTCAGCAGGTGTCGCAAGCGGTCGCTCGAACCTTCGGATGCTTCTTTATTCGACCAATTTGGACATCAAACATTTGAAAGATGTTCACATCGGTAAAACCTGTATGCGTTCAGATTCCAAGGTTCCACTGTACTAGTTTTCTGTCATTCAGACTTGTATTGGATGTATATAAGACCAATTTTTATTCCTTATTATAATTCCTAAGACCTCGGACATGACGGCAAACGAACGTCGATCGGATGGTTGTTAAGCGGCTCATGCCTGTGCAGGAGTCGGAATTAAAGGGAATTCTCCATGCAGTGTTAGAATGAATCATTTGTCCATCCAATAAAAGGCACCCATTTCAAACAAACAGTACAGTAGTTGCGTAGCGTGCATACTTTCTGGACAGGTACAAGTATTAAGAAGTAGGGGTGCAACGATTAATTGACTTAGTCGACTAAAATCGACAGCCGAATGAGTTGGCAACTAATTTTGACATTAGCGCTTACTGGTGAGCAGGCTCAAGAAGAAAATCCTCAAAAGTTGTGGGAGGACTTCACAATTTGTGCCAAAAAAAGCAAAAAGAGCAACCTTTAGTCGGCATGGGAGCGCTGATTTGGTTTTGTTAACGCAAAGTTACTACTGCTACGTTTGAGAAGAAAATAGACCGAGTTGTGTTGGAGGAGTATTTATGCTTTGTATTGGAAGCAAAGTTCATCCACACAAGGACTGGGATTTGAACCCTGGACCTTCTGGTCCATAGTCCAGTACCTTAACCACTAGGCTACCACAGTTTGGGAAACCACGCCTACTTCATATCACTGACAGAAATAGGCGGAGCTGGGAAATTTCAAACCCCGTTATACATGAAAAATGAGATCAAATATGTTCAGCGTGTTTAGACTAATGTTCTGTAAAATGTTCTTGTTTGCTGAGTGTATGTGGAAGCTGTAAGCTTGGCTGTCTGCTGCCACAGGAGATACCATAATCTAATTATAAAGCCTGAGTGTGATGCAAATGAAGGCCTAACATTGACTGGTATCAGGAAGGTACACAGAGGGTAAAAAAAACCGAACTGCACAAACAAGGCCTTTGCAGAAGTGGCTGAAAACCTTGTGACACAAGGCGCTTATGAAATGAAACCGCCATTACGGTAAGGCGCGAGGAGAAAAACACGGCGTAAAAACTGACTGTGCTCTCAGTGATGAGATTGAAATTCAGGAACTTTGTGGGGCTTCAGACCACACAGCTTTTCTTACTGTACTTTCTCCGTCACATCATGGTTAGCGGTCGTGCTTCTGACACACATTTTACTGGTTTACGTGTTTTTCGCGCTGTACGTTTGCTGCCAGGCTGTAAGCTTTAGGAGGAACGTACACATTCTCACGCCGGCGGTGACTCACGCTTTCGTCATTTAACTCATTAAGAGCTTCCCGGCAGCTGGAACCTAGGTGAGCCCTGACTCAAAAACCTAATATGAATCAGAGGGATGAGTTCTCACACACAAACAGCTGGTGAAGATGTGGAGTCAAAAAACCAATAACAGCCAACAGGAAGTGCTGGAGAGATGACAGTTCCTCAAAATTGAGAAAGCTCTGGTGTTCTAGTGTTTTGAGGGACTCGAAAGTGGCAGAACACTTCAGAGTGGGACGTGCTCATACCTGGGTCATTCATTTATCACGAATATGATGGTGTAATAACCACTGTGGATGGAAGTAACGGTCATGGGCTGCGTTTTTCAGTCGAAGAAGTTGCATGGATTTCGCGCCATCTAGTGGATTTACACACACAGGTTTTCATTCTCAAATCCAAAACACAGTACTGTGCAAAAGTATTAGACCACCATTAGATTTGCTGTTTTGCCAATGCTGTAATGACTATATATAATATATTGGTGATCCATAATCCTCTTTTCCACTCATCTTCATTCCAATCGTTGTGATCTCTTAGATCTTAGCCTTTTCACCCTGTTATCCTTCAGAGAAAAAGTGGTTTCTAGGCTTCTCCCTTTACAAAAAACATCCGATGAAGCTACCAGAGAAGGTCCCATGAAAGCCTATAGAAGCTGTGTTTATCAGATATTTTCCAGTGTTGTATTTGCTGTTTTTAAATAAAAAGACTGAGAAATATTGATGTGGTCCATTACTAAAACAATGGGGCTGTACATCTAATGTAATGGTGGCCTAAGACTTTTGTACACTACTGTATGTGTGCCCACTTTCTTCATAATAATGAATTTTTTGCTACTTTTCTCTCGTATAGCCGCAGAACATCGTTCCACAACCGGCCATGTGATGTTTTGGGAACTGGTTTTCACTTTGTTGTCTTTCCATTGACTGGGTTTGGTTCTGCGTTGTGTTCTGGGTTTCATACCCAGTGGACACACATAAAGTTCAGCAGTGTATTGCTGTTTCCCTTGGGCTCTTTGTCATGTGTGGTCGCTGACAGCTTGAACACATCATTTCTGAGAAGAGCCAGGTCAGATTAGCTGTACGTTTTTAGTAAAAGCACCACCCTTTCACAACTGACAGTCTTTTACTGAAACACCCCCAACCTCCAGCAAATCGTTCATCAACCAGTGACCAATCTCGTGAAGACACAAAGCATCACGAGATGCTCTTTGGAGTATTGTGGAGTCATGCTGGATAGCATGGATTATCAGATTGGTAAGGTAAAAGGCGAACCCATCAAATACTGGACAATTCTGTAATTTATGTAGTTGTTTTACATACGTTTTACAAACATAAATAAAGAACATTGCAAAACGGAAGCATTTCCACCAGTGCTCGTAGGTAACAGGCTTGGGATCCACCTGGTAATAAACTAGCCTGCAAGTTGTTTGTGAGATATAAACACCCTCTCCGGGGTTTAACGTAGGCTCTTATTGGTTCCAAGCTGCGGAGCTTAAAGGCTGACCACTATTTAAGCTCGCTAAATCTTTCTGAGGCGTACCTTAAGTCTCTGTAAATCTCGAAACAACTTTTGCACTATTACAAATGCTGAGAACCGCCATCTAAAGTGAGTTGCCCGTTTTGAAAACGTTTTTCATTTCATGCCTACTTAGCACATCAGCCAGAGCCAAATCCGCATCGCAAGACATATCCTGCCATTCTCGCCGAATCTAACACTTAACGTCTATTTTCTGCCTCGCCGGCACAAAATATGAGCCGCAGTCCTAATATTCCCCGACTGCATCGTGTCACCCGGCGTGTAGAACAAGTGCTGAGCTGTAGTAATGAATAACGAACGCTTTGTATCGGGGTCAGACATATCCAAGATATTAGTTTTATGTGAGCACAGACTTTGTTATATATATATATCTAATTCACGTCTGAATGACAGAAAGCTAGTATGAGCGAATGCTTGAAAAGGGGATCGCAGTCGAAGGCAGAGCACAGCGTTTTAACATTCAAATTAGATAAAAGATACAAAGTAAGAGTTACTGTATTATACAGTACAGTATTCACTGTCCTTATTGGGTTTTAATTAATATTATCGTTTAAAATCTGCTCTGTGTACAAAGTATCTAAACTAGTATGTGACTGCTAACGTCCATTTTGGTCAACACCTGTATTCGACCCGTTTGTAGAACTATCCTAATAATTGTAGGTTGTTAGACAAGCCTTTCTCTCAGTTTATGTTGTTGTCTGTATTGGTTTCATCACATAAAGTCCCAGCGTTTGGTTTTACTTCCTATTTATCTTTGTTATGGAAATGAGTCGGGGCTTGGTGCAATAGCTCCACTGCTAATAGTTCCTCCACAGAGACTTAGTTAAATGTGAGTTCTGACGTGTCCTTTGTTATGATGTGGATTCTTACAACTTTGTTGATTAGGGTTTTTTCATAGGAATATGTGGGTAGTGGGTCTGTGGACTGTGGAGCTGTCCTTATCATCTACTAATAACCAAAGTCTCTCCTTGTTTCTACACTCATGGTCCATTTTCTCAGCTCTACTTACCATGTAGAAGCACTTTGTAGTTCTGCCGTTTCACACTGTAGTCCATCTGTTTCTCTACATACTTTGTTATTTCAAACCCACAACTGCTTGTCTTGAACCTTGTAAAATTGGATTGCTGCAGTCGCTCTTGAGAAAACTTTCTTCCAAATAACTAAATGCAAATGAAATGTAAAATGAAGGAGCGAAGCTTTTATGGCTGCAACCCCTGCTGTTGCTTAACTTAAGCGGAAAGCTTTCTCACAAGAATGGCATCTGTTGTGTAGCAACAAACGAGAGGACCAACAACCTCAAGATTTTATATCGTGCTCGCATACCCGTGGCCACACAGCATACTGTTTCGACTGTGTAACTCACACACTCGTGACCCTGATTGTGCACTAATGTGCAGTCTTGCACTAAAGAGCTGTTAGAGAAGTGAAATAAAATGCAGCAGATCCCTCCACTTGATTTTTTATTTTTTTTGCTGGTCATGTGGGAACACGTCCGCGTCTGTGGATCACTTCTGCTAAATTAACCTCTGACGTCATGAAACGTGCATTTACGCCATTTACCAGACAGAAATAGATCATGTTTTTTGTGTAACAATACCGTCTGCTCATGATTCGTCTCCATTCACGATGCTGAGTTTGCGATTCGATTTCTCACAGTTATCGAGTGTAAACAGTGCAAAACAACACACATTTTCTTGTAGAGGTTTAGTCCTCTGCAGTTACAAGAAATGACAAGAAACAAAGGATTAAAACTGTACAGAACGCTCTACTGAAGCTCCACCATACAATGGTTCCTCGGTTCTTGTCCATAATAGGTTCCCAAAGGCTTGTCGAGAAACGAAAATGACGAGTACCGAGCAAATGTTTCCCATAAGGAATAATGTAAATTGAATGAATGGGTTCCAGACCCCCAGAAAATCCCCCTGTATGAGGTATTATATGCATTAATGGAGCTGTACTGTACAGGAGCTCCTGATTTATGATGGGGAAATGTTCAGATAAATCCATCATCAGCTAAATGTAACATAAACTGATGAGTGTATTATAGTCTGTACTGTACAATAGTGGAGCTGATTACACATTAACACTCACATTAACCTACAGTTGACAAAAATCATTAACACAAAGCTTATTTTATAGTAAAGTGTTGAAAAATGTCATGTAATTTAGTGAGTAATGGATTGAAAGTGAAAAGTAAAAGAAAAACACTTACTCTGCTGGTGAACTCAACTCTAGCATGTCAATAGTAACCTTTTTAGGATCCATAGGGACTTGTTTGCACTAAGAATACAATACTTTTTACTGATGTAACAATAAAGAAAAACACGGTAAACACAGCAGAGATCTGCACTGAACAAGGGCTGTTGTGAATCTGAATACCTCTGATACAGTGGGGGAAAAAAGTATTTAGTCAGCCACTGATTGTGGAAGTTCTTCTGCTTAGAAAGATGAGAGAGGTCTGTAATTTTCATCATAGCTACACTTCAGCTATGAGAGACAAAACGAGAAAATAAATCCAGGAAATCACATTGTAGGATTTTTTAAGAATTTAATTGTAAATCATGGTGGAAAATAAGTATTTGGTCACCCACAAACAAGCAAGATTTCTGGCTCTCACAGACCTGTAACTTCTTCTTTAAGAAGCTCTTCTGTCCTCCACTCATTACCTGTATTAATGGCACCTGTTTGACCTCGTTATCTGTGTAAAAGACACCTGTCCATTCAGATCCTGCAGTGCCAGGCGTGTCCCCCTGCTTAAGCCAGTACATGCCCAGGCCCGTCTGAAGTTTGCCAGAGAGCATATGGATGATCTAGAAGAAGATTGGGAGAATATCATGTGGTCAGATGAAACCAAAACAGAACTTTTTGGTAAAAACTCAACTTGTCGTGTTTGGAGGTAAGAAGAATTGCTGAGCTGAATCCCAAGAACGAAAACCTATACCTACTGTGAAGCATGGGGGTGGAAAACATCATGCTTGGGGCTGTTTTTTCTGCAGAGGGGACAGGACGACTGATCCGTGTTAATTTGAGATTTTAAGCCAAAACCTCTTCCATCAGTGAAGCATTGAAGATGGAACATGGCTGGATCTTCCAGCATGACAATGATCCCCAAACACACCGCTTGGGAAACGAAGGATTGGCTCCGTAAAAAGCATTTCAAGGTCCTGGAGTGGGCGCTAAGCCAGTATCTCAGACCTCAGCCTCATAGAAATGTGTGGATGGAGTTGAAAGTCTGTGTTGCCCCCCCAAAACATCACTGCTCTAGAGGAGATCTGCATGGAGGAATGGGCCAAAATAACAGCTACAGTGTGTGGCCAACCTGGTGAAGACTTACAGGAAACGTTTCGAACCTCTGTCATTGCCAACAAAGGTATGTTACAAAGTGTTGAGGTGAAACTTTTGTTATTGACCAAATACTTATTTTCACTCCACCATGATTTAACAATTATATTCTTTAAATATCCCTACAATGTGATTTCCTGGATTTTTTTCTCTCATTTGTCTATTTAGTGGTAGGCAGGATCCCAGGTTCGAGACACCTCGCGTCAGAATGGCGACCTATCCCAGGACGCGCTTACGTACGCCCGTGCCACGTCTGCTGCTCGATCCGGTAGAGCCGCCGCAGCTTCCTCCCCTACCCTGACGAGGTGAGATAAAGATATGAATTTCTGAAGCCTCTCGTTTTATATTACACGTTCTCTATTACTGCATTAGCCTGTCATGAGATTTGAGCTCAAGGTCAAAGCCCAAAATCTCTTCCACTCAACTCTTGCTTCGGCTGTAATTCGCTAAATCTCCTGCGCCGCACACGATCCGCTTTGAACACTTCTCGAAGAAGCAAATGAAATGCAAATTGAAATGAGCGAGGCAGCCAAAAAAAAAAGGGCAATTTTGCTTCTTTATCATAATGACAATGCAGCATCCAATGGTGTGTGTGGTGTGTGTGTGTGTGTGTGTGTGTGTGTCTGTTTGTGTACAGCAGTATATATATCAGACAAAACACACACGGACCACCAAACAGCAAACACTGCTGATGCTCTTGTTTACAAACAAGCACATGCTAAGCTCGCTGCCACTTTATTAGGTACACCCTTGCCTTTCTCTGTTCTCTGTTTTCTCTGTAAACCCTAGAGGATGCTGCGAGTGAAAATCCCAGTAGATCAAGCAGTTTCTGCAATACTTGGATCAGCCTGTCTAGCACCGGCCACCCATGCCATGTTAAAAACTCACCTAAATCGCCTTTCTTCCTCATGGCCTTGGCTGCTTGCTGCATGCGTTAAATTGCCGCCGCACTTTATCAGGTGTTCCTTAATAAAGTGGCAGCACTACTTGCCGCTTAGGACTTATAATATTTTGTGTGTGTGTATAAGATATATCTAATATTTTTGTTTTATTTATTTCCTTCTTTCATTCATTCAATGGCACTCAGCTCTGATCTTATCACTAAGGGGCAAAAACAACATCTGGTGATACGAAAGATGATCAAGCTCTGAGCGTGCAAATCTTTCAGTAGGCTTCAAGACAGAATTGAGGCCAGGGCCAGAACAATTGCAGGCTGATGACAAGATTTTGCATGCGCGAATGCACACGTACATACTGTACAGCGGCTGATCTAGGAGACCAGTTAAAAACCAGAAGCCCCTCCAAATGCCGAATCCGGCGGCCGGTCGTTCGATTGAGACGTGCATGTTGTTGCATCAGAAATAGTCGTGTTAATCTGGTTTTTGCAGCAGGCACGAGCGTGTAATTGTAACAGCCCCGTCTTGGGTAGCGCATTTGTTATTCATGATCAGGTTTAGACGCTTGTTGCTTTCAGCAAATACATCTCTTCCCAGCTGAGCTCTTCCACTGTTTTCCAGCGGTTTGCACGAGGCAGGGCGTCGTTCGAGAAGAAGTTGTACCATCAAGGATAGCAGTTAGGTAGCAGTTTAGGTGACTTGGTTTAGGGGAAGTGTGAAATGTTGACGCGGTCGCAAAAAAAAAAAAGAGAGATAGAACTGCTTACGAACTCGAGTATATATAGTGGCTTGGCCACTCGCTGAAGGCTTCAGGTCAAATCGTCATGAATAAGCGTAAATCTCTCAAAGTGGCCATTGCTGAAGCAATTCTTTATGAGGTACACTCCCACACTTAGTGTTAGTTTTACCAGTTCCACTTCCCATAGAGATGCACTTTGTAGTTCCGCATTTACAGACTGTAGTCCATCTGTTTATCTACGTACTTTGTTCGTCCCCTTTACTCTGCTCTCTTATGGCCAGGGCCACCACAGATCAGATCTTTGGGTGGTGGGATCTCTGTCTCGTGGTTTATCAGGGTCTAATATAGGGGTTTTGTGGTTTTTGCCCGATCCTTAGTCACATTTAACAGATTTTCTTGATCAGGCTGTTCAGTTCTGACACCTCTTCATTTGAATTTGACATTAAAATAAATCGTTTTGTGAAGCCCCTATACTTCTGCTTCACGTTTTGTGGTGCACCGCATCACCGGTCTTCACTGGATGCCGGGGGGTAAAAGCATAAAACGATTGTTTTGAAGCAAACTCACTTCTCGCAACCTTAACCGTGATCGTATCACCCATCAGGAAATACATGGCAACCTTAGAAGTTCGATTTACATATTGGCTTTGCCACAACAATGAAGTCTACCAATGTTTTCACTGCCCTACTTTTCCAACAGTGTCTTCAGCATGCTATAAACAACCAGTACACGTAAAGCCTACGGACAGATCTACGAAAGATAAGCCAGTGAACTCAGTGCTGAATAAAACAAATGGTTGTTTTTTATGTCAGCCTCCAATTCCTTGTAAATAATAAAGCATAACTGCAGCCGCATTTTGGAGAGGAGGGCACAAGACGTAATTAGGATTTTCGCACCATTGTAGCTCATTATCATGTCTTCAGATGTGAGTGTCTGTGCTGTGTGGGTGATACTGGCAGTAGTACCTACCATCTGTGGAAGGCTAATGTGGAAAGAAGTGGCTCCATTCTGGCAACTCTTTGCCTGGGCATTCCCCTCGAGCAGATGGACTTCCCATAAGTTTTAGCACTTTCAGAGATCTCCAAACAATCTAAGTCCCCCCGCTGGAGCCACTAGAATTTTTAGACTCATTCTGGCCACGTGAGGCCAATAAAATCAGCGGAAAAGGTCTTCATGCTCAGTATGGTAACGTTCCAAGCACAGGATTGTCTTTTAATACTAATCTGAGAGTGAAATCGAAAGCACTGCAATAATACAGAGCGCCGCAGTGATGCCGTCTAAACCAAAGGTCACCGTCCTGCACATTTCGGTTATTTCCTGCCAACACTTCTGCTAAACCTGGTCAGTAACTCATCATAATAAGGTGCATTTGGGCAGGGAAATCACCGGACTCGGCAGGACTGGAAACCAAACCAGGTTTTTTTTTTTCCAAGTGGCCTCCCTTTTGTCATTATACTGTGATCCAAAAGCATCATGTGCCAGCAGGGTTTGGACCCATGTGCACTGGTTTCAGCCGCATGGCACTGAAGGGCAAACCCATGTGCTTTGGGTCGTTCTGGAGGTGAAACCAATGGTTGGGATTCCCTTATTAGTTTAAAATGATTTGAATTCATATAGATACTTGTTTTGTTTTTATTAAAAATGATCTCATATTAAATACAGAGTGAGAGTGTGCTTCTGTGGATGACAAGGCTTTACTTTCTCAAGGTGCCAGGGCAGCAAAGCTGACGGGTGGGGTGGTGCCTATGAGATACGTGGCATGTGTGCCACATTGAGTTGTAGAGAGAGAATCTTTACTGCCACACTACTCAACTCAGTCTCTGTTCCGTTCTGTATGCCTCTAAGTCGATGCGGGGGGGGACTTCAGGGCATGGTGTCATGTGTGGGGTGGCATGTGTTATAACCTAAGGCTTTTTGTGTGCACAGTAACATTTTAAGTGGCATTTGTGAATGTAACTCCATATGCAGTGCTGTGATAAAGGTTTGATAAAGTAATCACTTGCCCCATTGTTGGTTCTATCAGCTATTGAGGTGGGAATGGCGGTTCTTGTGCTGGGGTGGACATCACGGACTTGTGACTTTTCCCTTTATGCACTGCAGTGCCTCCAGATTTTCTAAAAAAACTGTTTAAACGATATTACGCCCTGTAGAGGGAAAGAGTGTTGTAAGAAAGCCTTTTTCGGATTTACAACTTTCTTTACAATCTCTCTTGTTTTGTCTTTTGTTGTTGTGGTCAAGCCTCCAGGATGATCCAGGCTTGTTATTTCATTGCTTGCCACCCATAATGTGCAATACCCAGTCGACCGAGCCCTCTCGATGACAAGGTGCTTTAAAAGCACATACCACTGTCACCAAGTTCCGTTGAGGAGTCTGAATTGGGAATATAATGTAATTGCAGTATAAATATTCTGCCTGTGCCCCCGAACAAATCCTCTCCCGGTCATTGTTCTCATCTGTATGCCAAATGCTAGTGTGTGCTAGGCGGATTCTCTCTAGTATTCATTCACAATGAGGGTGTTTTTCACACTTGGCGGTCTGAACACTTGAGTTCCTCCGTGCACAGGATTAATTCTCAGCTCATTTGGTGAGGGTATGATTAGCATCACGCTTATTCTTCACACGCATGAATTCCCTCGATTTGCACAACTGGCAACGTAATATCTGCGCCACGTGCGAGTCTGTTGCAAAACTGGAAGCACGTACTAACGTTTAAGTGATGTGTTACACATTTGACTGCTTCATTTACTTTAGCAGAAAGCCGTTTCGCTCGCTGCTTTTACATGTCATCTACGCTTCATTTCCAACTGGCTGCGGAGCTGCAGTTTCAACCAAACATGTCAGTTTTCACGAATCCACACAGTGCAGGGGCCCACAACGCCTTCACTGGTTCTCCAGGACAAGGCCACCGTTGAAGAACTGAAGAAATTAGACTGTTTGGGACACATACCATGTATACAGATGAACCAACTTTTATGACCTCTTGCATTATAATGCTGTTTGGTCCTCCTTATAGGTGCCAAACGCTCCAACCCACCAAGGCTTGGGCTCTCTGAAGGGCTCATGTGATATCTTGGACCAGGAGTCGTTTGATATCTTAAAAGATCTTTATTGAAGCCAGCCAAAACAGCATAATAACGTGCTTCCCCAGCACATCCAAAAAATGCTCAGTCGGATTGAATCTGGGGATTTGGAGGCCAGGACAAACACCTTCATCATGTATCTCCAAATCGTTCCTGAACAATTTTTGCATTATCCTGCTGACGTATGGTCTGCGACAGTGGCTACACCCCTCGATGAAGTATCTAAGAAAAGCTGTCCCTCCCCAGCCCACACACACACACACACACACACACACACACACACACACACACACACACACACAGACCAGAAGAATAAAGTGATTCATTGAAAATGGTTTTGGGCAAAAAATAGCTTAAAATATTGTTTTTTTTCCCTTTTCTCTTGGGTTTGTTTTTATAGTTTTGTTTTTCAAATGTTTCGACAGCTAAAAATCAAACATAAGCTAGCCATTTTTCTTTTACCGTCCCAACCGAGTAGACCCGCACACACACATCCTTACAAAAGAATAATAATGACGCACTATGTGTAATAAGTGCCTGCTCCTTTTGAGTGAATGTATCCTAACGTGCAAATTGTATTTTGACAAACGCAAAAGCAGCACCTCTGAGCAGAAGCCCCGCTTCTTTTATTCCTTAATCCGATAAAGAGAGCTGGATTTTGTTCCAGTAGTTGGATTACTCGTAGCATGTATACCAGTTAACCTACTTCAGTCGGTTTTCTGACTCATGGGTGCCAGGTCCGCTTATTCTAAAGGCTTTATTTGGGTTCTTTTTCCATTGACCTGTGGGGCTTGATTCTCGTGGGAACCCTGGAACTAAACGCGACACAGGATTCGGTGAAATGGCTTTAGAACATTCTGTGGTGTACTTGGTGCCAGGACGATTTGGCCCTTGTCAGAGTTGCTCAGGTCTTCAAGCCTGCCCATTTCACCATCATTCAACACATCAGCTATGAGAACCAGCTGTTTGATTACCATCAAACGTATCCCAGACCTTCGCATGCACAGTTATTATTAGATATCTATATATACCTGTTAAATGATGGAAAATAAGACGACTACGCTGGTGAATCAGCTATCAGGCTATTTATTGTTCTGTTTAACAAAGGATGCCGGGATGTTAAAAATGACCTCGAGGTCTATTACGCAGGAGCTGCGGCTAATCAGTTCATTACGCTTTAAACTGAGATCCCGTTCGCAGCCATCTCTCAGTGTCAAAGCTGATGTGTTTATGCGCATTACTGGAGCACTGACTAACAGAACTGGCAGAGGAATCATCGCCCTGCTCTGTGCTGTATTCTTCATCCCCGGCTTCTCCATTATTGTCTTATTTTAGGCCATTTTCACTGGGTGTTATCTCCCACATTTCTGCTTTCAGGCATGATTGCACAAGGGATGTGGTAACTAAAAAAAAAAAAGAAAAAGAAAAGGCGAAATGAAATAGGAAGTGTTCAAAAACACCCACTTTCCATCAGCATGTGAGTTTTGCAGGTTTTTACAGCTATGGTATATGCATGTATGTTCCATGTGTTCTTTAGTATCTTTACTGGGAGCTGTGTGGATTCTGTGTGATATGTGGATGCGATTTAACACCTCATTGGTTTTGCATCAATGCCGTAGCTCTCGTAGCTATATTACACAAGATGTGAACCTTGATTTGTACGACAACAGTACTCTTTTTAAATACCTGTGATGCAGGCATGCTCTGTTTAATGGACATTACGTTCTGTGAAACTGATTGTTGACCGAAAGGGACGCTGACCGGACAGTACCATAGTGTTCTGCTACTGTAATGTAAATCTAAAGGTGAGTTAGAACAGCCCAGAGTCCACACAGGAGCTACTTCCACACCAATGGGGCCTCTTAAACTCCCACCTCTACACGTGGATCCACAGCATTGCTTGCCTGTTTACAGCTGCAGAGTCTTGAGTTAAAAGACAGATTTTAGATTTCCTATTATAATTTATGATGAATCCTAAGGCCTCGGTCGTTAAAGCAAACGGACAGCGCACACCTGTAGTTACATGAGTCACACTCAAGGCAGCATCACACCTACAATCCTCAATGCTTTTAAAGTACATCGGTGCAGTTATACCTTCCGGCCATTCTTATTTCTCTAAACTAATTTTCTGATTTGTGTGGTGAGAGAGAGAGAGAGAGAGAGCGCGAGAGAGGGGGGCAGGTCCCTTATTGTTTGTCTCCAGTATGCACGCCATTGAATCAGTTTGCTGCAGTGCATAATTTAATAGACCAGAAGGTCCCTAATGAAGGTTGCACTAAAATGATTGAAAGCATTCGTGAATGTAATAATTATTTGCTGGTATTCTGACTGGGTAATGAAGCGCACGCGAAGCATCACAGGCGTCACCGAAACACAGTTCAGTCGCACAGATTAACTCCAATATAAACTCAGGCTCTATCCTAATAGGGGTCAAAATAACATGGGTAGACTTAATGTAGGGGAATCCAACCCCATCCAATATATTGCAGCCAGAGGTTAGAAGTGACTCAGCACATCGTAGAGAGAAGTGGTGACAAAATGGCATGCCCTTTGCAAAACCTAAGGAGTAACAAATAACAAGGGGACGTTTGTCAGGCGCGCATTGGTTAACGCCCAATAAGTGCATATGTGATCTCCAGTTCCTATAATACGTCCAGGAGCTTTGCCCCAGAAAACGGCTTCACAGAGGCAGAGGAAAGGGGAAGAGGTACGACGAAAGCGAACTGAGGACGTGCGTGGGCTATTTCCAGCTGTGTGAATCATATTCAGCTCTGAGGAACCTGCTATGGTGCCAGTCCTGCAGTTCCTTATTAAAATCAGGTTGCTAACAGAAGTGGAATACAGCTGGGTCAGAGCATCTCCAAAACTCTACTTGATCTAGTATGGACCGGAAGTGGTCGACAGGGTCATGGGTGGCCAAGGCTCTTTGATGCACGTGGAGCATGGACTGCTGAAAAAGTTCACTCGGGCATCACAGCATTCAACACAGCTTAGTCTGATGAATCGCATTTTGTTTCACGTCATGTTTAAGACCAAGGGCATGGGGAAGAGATGGGCACCTACAGTGGTGCTTGAAAGTTTTGTTCAACCCTCAAGGAATTTTCTATAATTTCTGCATTAAATATGGACCTCTAAAACATCCATCAGGATTTTCACCAAAAGTCAATTTTATATTTAATAAAAAAGCAGATTTAAATAATTGAAAAGAGAAAACCCAGTTAAACAAAATGAGACAAAAAGATTATACTTGGTCTTAATTAAAAACCTCTTAGGATTAGCAGTTAAATTTGAAGGGTGAAATTTAGGAGGCAGGTGTTTTCAATCATTTTGGGATGGCCATTTCAGGTTGGGGAAAGTGGGGCACCTGTTTTATTTTAAAAGAAAAACCAGGGGGAATCGAATCCAAAAATCTGCTTTCACAACACATTGTCTGTGGGAAAAGTGTTATCATGGGTTACGAAACAAAGGGAGATTTCTGAGGAGCCTCAGGAAAAAAAGAGTTAGTTGATGCAACATCAGGCTGGGAAAAAAGGTTACAAAACCATCTCTTAAAGAGTTTGGACCCCCACCCAATTCCACAGTCAAGACCCCAGATGAGGTTTGCCCCCCAGGGGGACATTGTGCCCCTCCCCGGAAGTGGGCACCCAAAACAAAAGATCAACTCCCAAGAGCAAAGGCGTTGTAATAGTTGGCAAGGGACAACAAAGGACCCCAGGGTAACTTCAAGCAACTGACAACTGGAAGGCCTCTCTCAACATTGGCTAATGTTATGTTCCATGAGCCACCATGTCAGGAAAAAGGAACACGAACTGAACAACAATTGGTGTTGCATGGCACCAGAAGCTGGCAAGGAGAGAAGCCACTGCTCTCAAAAAGAAAACATTTTGCTGCTGCTCGTCTTGGCAGTTTGGCTAAAGGATCACGTGACGAGGGCCAGAGAAGGCTTAGGAAGAAGATGGTTTTTTGTTGGAAGGATGAGACCCCAAAAAATAGAAAAACTTTTTGGTTTTTTTTTTAAAAGAAAAGCGTTATGGTTTGGAAGAAAGGAAAAAACAACTGCCATTCCAGCATTAAGAACCTTATTCCATTCTGTGAAAACATTGGGGTGGTGGTAGTATCATGGGTTTGGGGCCTGTTTTGCTGGCATTTTCTGGGCAGGGGACCAGCTTGCCCATCATTGATGGAACAATGGATTCTGAATGAAATGATATTCAGAATTCTAAACCAAAAAAATGTTCAGGACAATCTTCCATGGAACACTGAATTCAAGAAAAGGAAGAAAAAGGGTGGGTCCATGCAGCAAAAAGAACCACCGACCCTAAAGGGCCACACAAAGCTGTTCTACCAAAGAATGGGTTACAGAAGAATAAAGTTCATGTTTTGGAATGGCCAAGTCAAAGTCCTGACCTTAATCCAATGGAAATGTTGTGGAAGGACCTGAAGCGAGCAGCTAATGTGAGGAAACCCACCAACATCCCAGAGCTGAAGCTGTTCTGTACGGAGGAATGGGCTAAAATTCCTCCAAGCCGGTGTGCAGGACTGATCAGCAGCTCCAGGAAACGTTTAGCTGCAGTTATTGCTGCACAGGGGGGTCACACCAGATACTGAAAGCAAAGGGTCACATACTTTTGCCACTCACTAATATGTAATATTGGATCATTTTCCTCAATAAATAAATGAGCAAGTATAATATTTGTGTCTCATTTGTGTAACTTTGTTCTCTTTATCTACTTTTAGGACTTGTATGAAAATCTGATGATGTTTTAGGTCATATTTATGCAGAAATACAGAACATTCTAAAGGGTTCACAAACTCTCAAGCACCACTTAAGCATCTGTATATGACACTGCTACATCTCAGGGTGGGCTTAGAGATTTAACATCTCTGAATCGTGTCAGTTCATCCTGGCTTGTCTTGCAGCGGAGTGATGCGCTACACGGCCTCGTTAGCATAGGCGGAGTAAGCGCTCGCGTTTCTGTCGGAATGGCATTTCCCTGACATTTGTGTGACAGGTGAGCGCAACACAAAGCTCTTTATGTTTGATATAACCAGAGAGCTCTGGGTCAGGCACACGACGACAGGTTCCTGCGGAGGACGACAGCGTCAAACGGAGTCGCTTTGAATGGCAGACCCTGTGTTGTGGGGAGCACGTGGAGGGTACTATTCTCGACGGAGCGACGGACTGTTATTTTGGCCATCTGGCTGGTTTTTGATTAGCGAGCCTAGAGGGATCAAAACAACAGGAGGGACCTTTGAGTTGTGAATAAACTGTGTTATAGTGCTTATCCAGTGGAACTGCAAAATTAAATCCCTGGTAGGGGAGTAGTGGGGGAAATATGGCAGTAGGCAGGAGATGAAATAATTCTCGCTCACAGAGCTATACACAGCTGCAGGAAAGCGACTCGGAATTCCAAGTCTGGTGCGATTATCATACACACGGTTCCAGTGGACTGAGATACTCAGCATTGGGAACCAGTGCTTAGTGGTAGTAATAGTAATAATAATCATAATAATAATACATTTTATTTATATATCGCTTTTCAAATATGATCTATATAGCTCAAAGTGCTTTTTTTTTTCGAAGTGTACAAAAAAAGAATGAGTATCTAAGAATGGCTGCGCCTCCACAGACCTAAAGAATAAAGTGATTCATTGCAAAGGACCAACATTTAGCTGCATTCAAACATAAGCTCATTAAATATCTTTTTTGACTAATTTTATATACTGATTTTTTTCCCCTGAGTGTTATTTGAATTTTATTTAACATGTGCAAATTGTATTTAGACAAACAAAAGCCTCGCACACCCCCTGTGATGTTTAGCGCCCCCTGTCTGGGAACCATGGTTTTGCAGTATAAAGTTAAAACTACATAGAACAATTCAAAAATAAAAACACAATCTAGAGAGCAGTAACAAAAGCGCTCTATTAACAAAGAATTTAAAATTCCCTGTCAGTTCATGGGGGATAAAACAAATACTATGACGCAGATAAACCAATAAAGGCATTTTATAATTAATGTAATTAAAACGATAATTAAGAAAATAGATGAAATAGAAAAGGTGTATCACAAATTATAGGCTCGGGTTAAAAATCCGGTCTCTGTTTGTCTGTAGGTGCTTTCTGTCACGCCCTGTGTAGTATCGTGCCTAATTACCAGGTGTGCTTCTGGGTATTTATGGGGGTGTGGTAGGCTACTGTGCAGGCGTACATCCCTGTCCTGTGGTGTGTGTTTTCAGCTGGGGAGTTTTTGCGGTTGCTTAGTGTTGTGGTAGGCAAACCCGTCAGGTGCATACAAGTTATAGCCCAAAGTTTGTGGACACCCCTTCTAATTATTGAGCTCTGCTATATCAGAAACGCTCACGTGTAACACATTCATAGTACAAAGCGAACTGGAATCTCCAGAGACACACAGTGGCAGTAGCAGGGGCGTGTCTAGACTGCTCGTTGGACTGCCAATCAGTCGTAGGGGCACAACTGTGCATGAAAAATAAGCCCGTTAAACACTAAATAGATTAAGTGGTTTAACACCAGTGGGCGTTACGCTGCCATGGATGAGAAATGAAGGACAAATTAACAGTAAATAATTGTTAATTGCATTTACTGAATATAGCTATGGGCTATCATTATCTTATGTGCAACGTGGCGGACTTTCTTTTAAACATTTGTGCACGTCCATTATAAATCCATGAGAAAAATCGAAAGAAACTGGTTTAGCTCGAAAGAGTTCAAGCTTTTGAAAGGATGCTTGGGCATTATGGGAAATGTAGTGCCTGTAGTGAAGTTGTGTGGCCTGTCTTGTAGCTCTGCCTATTAATCCAGGATAAATCCTTTTTATCCCCGCAATTTTAGTGGGGCACAGCAACATTTGTAGGTTTCCGCTTCCAACAAGTCAGTTCATCAACTTTCTGCTTCAATAATTACTCATAGATACCTAGAGATAAACTGCTCTGAGGTGTTCGGCTTAACATTGGATGTTAATGCAAATTAAGCAAGAAAAGACATGACATAAAACGATTGGTGCTTTAGTGGTTAATTGGATGAAGGGAAGCAGATGAACGGCCCATAACAACATCATTTTACCATCAGCTGGAATGTATGTAGTTGCGTACGTGATGCACGTGAATCCTGGTAAAAGACATGTCATTTCATGGCTTCACGATCAGATTCTCCCATTCACATTCTACTTCTTTCGTCTGGCGACATCTGCTGGCAGGATGTCGGTATTGTATGTTAGGAATTTCGGTTAGCTCTCACGGTTTCAACGAACGCAAGCCAATATCCGTTGTACATCATCAAATTGTGTGTTTAGAAGAGTGATCTTGGAGCTAACGTGTTCCTAATATTACATTTTTAAAAATGAAAAAATGGCTTGACGTTACTATTAACCAGCGCCACCAGATTGAATCCCGGTGACCATATCGATAGCATTTCTCTTCTGGATGGGTCTTCAGGCTTCTCGTGGCTTGTTGGTCCATTTCGTTGCTGGCCTTCCTCTTCCTCGATTTCTTTCACGGCTTTCAAGCATTGGCTTTTCTAATGAGTTGGTTTGAGCTTCAGTTTGTTTACCTGGCCTTTAAATAAAAGATGAGGTATGATTTGGTCGTGGATAACATTTGTTTGGTTTCCTCGCCGCACACGGTATTCTCAAAATAATTCTTCAGAACCAGAATTCAAAGAGGTCAGTGTGTTTTTTTCTGTCATTATTTATTTAATGGCCAGCTTTTAAATTCATAAAGGACCAGTGAAAAGACCGTAGCCTAGACTATTCTGGTCTTTGTTTGAAAATCTTTTCAAGTAAGCCTACGTTGTTGGGGTTTTTTGTCAAGCGTTTCTCATGTTGCATTTCTTGACTGCTTGTGAATATTTCGGTAAATGAAAATCGGTCATTATTCGTTTTCGTTCTCGCTTAATCCGGCATCCCACCCGCAGCTGTGCAGTTTACTGTTGCCCTGCTCAGAGTATTTTCTTTGGAGCCCAGCAACCCTGACTAAGAAAAGCAGGGTTAAACTTGGAAAGAAAAGCACTACTTACACAAATCGTTCCTTTCGTCATATTAAGCCAAAGTTCCGTCTTTCACTATCACTAGACCGCCTTAGCTTCACGCTATGAGTCATCTGCTATTAAAAGTCATGAATGTGTCGTCCAAAGAATGCATTACATTAGTAAGATCTCTCTAATGACAAACTACCGCATGAGACAAATTAGCTCAGAGGTTCGAGCCAGCTGCTGGAACTGGCAGTGCTTGAGGGCCCGGTTTCAAATCCTCGAAGGGGCTTATAACGTGAAGGTGGGGACGTTTTGTGGAAAAACAGCTGCTAAGGGTAGTGTTGTAGTCAAGACCGCTGGAGCCGAATCCGAATCGAGATCAAGACCAAGTCTTTCAGTAATCAAGTCAATACCTAGTCTTAATCAAAGTAAGGCGATGTAACTTTTGGTGATCATTCTGTTTTCCTTCTTTCAAACTTAATCAGAAATCACTGTATAAAGTCACCTGAATATAAACAACATCCATCCTATACATTTATTGTTAAATGTGAAAATAAAATATTCATAGTTCCGGATTTTGCGGACATAGTAAAGTAAAGCGAGAGGGAGAAAACGCACACTTGAAGTCTTAAAGTCGGACGATTAAAAACAAAGCGTGTTGATTGATTGGGTAACGTGAAGAGCAGGAACTTGTTGTTCTATTAGAGAATCTGAGTGCAGATGTGATTTCGGCATGTAGAGAAAGGACTGATTTATTCTGTTTGAATGGATTGTTCGAATTTCAGTAACAACAGAACAAAGGTCTGTTAATAATTGACGTTACCTCAGACAGACGCATTAGACTCCGAGTCCACGCTCCCCCGAGACCAAATGAGATCGAGACCGGACTCGAGTACTACAGCCCTAAGGAAGGGTGCCGGGTAAAAGGGGAGGGTTGCATAAGGAAGGGCAAGTGTCATAAAACCTATGCCAAATCCAATACGTGGGCAGCCGAAAGAAGAACGCCGACTGTGTTGAGTGCGAGGAGAGGAGGCAGGATGCAAAAGGGCATGAAATGAGCAGATTTATTGAGGCACATCTAATAATCATCATTACTCACAGCTTATCTGGGTCTGCTGCTGTGAGGCTTCCACTAATGGGAACCGCCAGTTGCTGCTAGTTTACTCTTTCACGTCAGGTACTCACAGAGTCAGAGATCAAGGCAGAGATCGGATCCGTCCCGCCACACTCTGCTGCTTCTGTTTCCTTTCTACGCTGATAGGGGGCAGGTGCGGGGCAGATTACCTCCTCTAGCATTTTTCTCTTCCCTCAACTTCGCGTCTCTTCCTTTGAATTTCACGCTCTTATCTACACAGTCGTACGGGCCCTCTGTGGCTTCATTGATGAGCGGGAGTCGTTTCCAGGGGCTGACACGCCTCCCTGTCCCACTTTCCCAAACGGCCACTGTCATCCGCGCGCCGATTTGTACCAGCAACCCTTGATGCCTGAGTCGCATAAACACGCTAAAGCTTACAGAGCGTTTCGTCGTGTCATTGTCTGTCCCGCTGGTCGGCGGCAGCAGCCCCCTGCTACAGAACCGCGTCCTGTGTCTTCCACCGACGGATTCTTTTTCAGAGCTGCACACCGATTATCTATTCATAGCCCTCTCCACACGTCTGGGCTCTGCCTCTTATCTCCGAGCCAACTAGCCCAGAGACTTCCAGCTACTGACATTCTCCAGTCTCAAACAATGCTGCTGAGCAAATGTGGGGAAGATCATGCATTTCTCTCACAGATCCTCCACATCTCCTGCTATTCTCTTTTTATCCTGTTGCTACCGGCAAAAAAAAAAAGCTTTCCTTTATAATAATTAATCATAATAGGAATGAAATTCCTCTCAAACCTACGTTAACGTTCTGGCACTTTCTCTTTCTCCTGAAACACACCACCTTCCCCTCTCCACATTAGTCCTGTGTCAGCCATGGTGGAACAAAACCAAAACATGTTGGGTCAGTCGTCCCATCCTGCTTTCTTTTTCAGTCTGTTGAACACACCTCGACTAAAGTAGCCCTCTCTCAGTCCGACTAGTTTTGAAAAACTACAGGCTCATTACCATCCTTACAGTCCTTACTAGTCAGTGTAGAGGGTGTGCAAAAGTCTTAGGACACCATTAGATTTGATATATTGTTTCAGCAATGGTATAATAACCATGTATAATTGTGGTTGCACATTGCTTTGCCGTACAACCACCTAACAACCCCATAGCAACCACCTGGGACACCATAGAAACCACTTATCAACAACTTAGCCACCACCTATCAACACCATAGCCACCACCCAGTAACACCAATTGCAACCACCTGTGACACCATACCAACCACTTCGCAACACCATTGCATCTACCTGGGACACAAGAGGAACTACTGGTATACCACAGCAACACCATAGCAACCACGCAGTAATGACTTAGCAACAACATAGCCCTGACCTACCAAAACTGTTGCGCCTTATTGACCATGTAAGAAGAGCCTAGCAACTGAAATCCACTTTAGCTTCTGTGTTTCCTTCAGGAAATGCACTTTTATAGTTATTTCTCAGTCTCTTTCATTCAAATACACACAGAAAGTACAGTATGCAGTATTAAACAACTGAAAACAAGTGAAAAAATAGCAGCGTCTGGCAGCTTCATCGGATCAGGAATGTTCTTTTTGGAAGGGTAGCAGCCAGGAAACCACTTTTCCAGACGGGGAACAGGATGAAAAGGCAAAGATATGAAAGCTCACAAAGACTGGAATGAAGTTCAGTGGAAAAGAGTATTATAGAGTGAAGAATCCAAACTTTTGGGTCCAATCGTCGACATATTATATATGGTCATTTTACCCTTGCTAAAACAATAAATCTAATGGTGGCCTAAGACATTTGCACCGTACCATATATGCATTTTCCCCAACAGCCATTTGTAATAAAAGCCGAGGTTCTCCTTATGGAAGAAGAGTCTCTAAGGCTTCGTTCTCAAGAACGCATTGATGTGTTTGGCTGGTTCAGTTGTAGGCATGCTCGTGGGTGGAGTTCAGTCTTCATTCCCACATGACCAGACTACTCATGTGGATGGTTGCTGTTCGATCTGAAATGTTTTTTTTTTCTGCGTACTCAATACGAGAAGTGAATTCAGAGATGGTAAGACGAGAAGAACAATACAGATACACAGGACTACTGTGAACATATCGAAGTACTGCGGTGGTACATTTTGAAAATAAGTTCTACACAAGCAGGCACTTTATTCAGAGCATGCAATGCATTTTTCTTTAATTGTTTTTAGTCAATATTTAGCCACACAGGGGCCAGAAATGAACTCCATCTAAACTAGAAGATGGCAAATGGTGCTACACCTCAGAGGGACTGTGGTGTCTTATTGGTTAAAGTCCTGAGTTTTGAAACAGAAGGTTCAGGGTTCAAATCCTACCTCTGTCAAACTGCTATTATTGGGTTCTTGAGCAAGTTCCTTAACCTACAATTGATTAGATTGTGAGATTATATTCGCAAGTTGCTCTGGATAAGAGCAACTGCTAAATATCAAATGTAACCTCATGCGTGTATATCAGTACATCAGCTCATATTACTGGTCTTGGATGTTTAGACACTGGACTGTTGTTTCTTGAGCAAGACCCTTAATCCACAATGGCTTGGATTGTAAGACAGTCAGTTGTAAGCCATTCAGATAACGCCATCTCCTAAATGACAGAAAGGCACCAAGAGGAAGATACCAACTTTTTGAGTTAATGTTGAGATGCAGATCAGATCACAAAGGTTACAGCAATGACCCTGATTGCAGCTGTAGCTCCCACTGTTTAATATTTAGTCATTTAGCAGATGCTCATATCCAGAGCGACTTACAGCTGATACAGTCTTACAGTCCAAGTGGATTTAGAGGCTTGCTCAAGATTTGAACCCTAGACCTTCTGCACCATAGCCCAGTACCTTAACCACTATGGCACCCTAGACTGTGGGCCACACTTTTGTGCTATTAAGTAGTTTTTCGATTCTTGATGGACTAGTAAATGCTTCTTGCGTTCACCTTTTCTTGATGACTGTTTGGCCGGAGTATTGTGCGGGCTTTGTTTGTCAGATGTGTTTAGTCATATGGAGTGTAAATTTGCCAAGATTGTCAGTTGGTTAGTCAGCTTTGTCCACAAAGGAGTTGCTCTGCCGAGACCTTCTCCTACACACCTCTTTGGCAACTGTTTTAAAGTATGTAGGCTTTCATTTACAGCCCCACATACAGTTCAAACCACCTTCCATTTTTTCATTTTATCCCCTGGGTGTACTTGATAAAATGGCCTTTGAAGTGAATGTAGAAGGTAAAAGAAGCTGGAAACTAAGAGAATGTGAAAGTGTTTATTTTAGATAAAGCTAGGAGATATCGCATATATAATATAGTTGACAAAAAGAATACATTTGACAAAAGAAGATGCAAAAACCCTATCTTAGTGTGTAGTGAGCACATTTTTAAATCAGCCCTTAATTGACTTGTTTGGTTTCCTGCAATGGTTAAGTTCTCTTCATTTAGAAACCAAGGCTCCCTGAACTTTGCATAAGACTGCACTCTCTATAGACAAAAGTTTGTGGACAGCCCTTCTGATTAATGAGCTCTGCTATTTCAGTAACACTCACTTGTGACCCGTTCATAATATAAAGCGTATATGGATTTTGGGATTCTCCATAGACAAACAGTGGCAGTAGGGTTGTACTGATACCCCAGTGACTCTCAATATTACACCTTTATAGCGTTCCACTTCCAACAAGTAAGCTCGTCAGCTTTCTGCCCTGCTGTCCTTAAACAAAGTCCATAGAGAATTGGTTTTGCCAACTTTGATTGAGTACTTGGCTGGCTTTCACAGAGCCTTGAACTCAGCTCCATAACCTTGAAAAGTGAGCCGTTGTCTAACATCAGGACCCGACCTCACAGTCATGTTCCAAAATCTGGTGGAAAGCCTTTTTAGAAGGACAAAGGCTGGGTGACAAAATCCATGTCGATACCAATGTTTTAAATACAATTTTATGTGTACACAAGCTTTTGTCTATAACGTATTTATGAAGATAGATCAACTAAATAGAGAAATGCAGCAATTAATGAACACGTACAGGTGCACTAGGTCGTATTCCTTTGTTTTCTGCAAAGGTTAATGAATCGTTTGCAAATCAGTGAAGTTCTGAACACCAGCGTGTCACCGGGAAAGGGGCTCAAACTTTCATTTAGCCAACATAGCATAATATTCTACTACTGCATTATATTCTTTGTACCAGAAAGCAACAAGAAAGGAAAGGAGGAAGGACATGAGTCATCTCTCATCGTACATGAGAGGAAGCGATGTTAAAAGGTATTTTGCTTTTCACTATGATCACTACGAGAATAAAGAGCTCGAGGAAGATTGGACTGGTGGTAGCAGAGCACAGGGGAAGAGAGATGGTGCAAAATTGGGTCCAATCTGAATAGGGTAACGGGGAGCAATAAATGTTAAACCGTCTCTCACTGTATCGTTCTAAAGGCTGAAATGTAGGTTAGGGTGACGTGCTGTGAAATGCTCTGAATAAATGTGCTAACCAGCGTGATA
>JAJAGP010003825.1:40911-63586 GCA_025084515.1 Ancistrus triradiatus | reverse complement strand
TTTTTTTTTTGCCATTTCCAAATCTCGCCACCTCGCTCATCTCTTGACGTATGAGCGATAATACACAACTGATGATCTAATTACGCCATTTACCATCAAAGAAAGTGATCAGTTTGGGGGTTTGGAAAGGAGGTTACACACAGATAAGTATCATTTAATTAAAGTTCGTTTATATTGCTTATTTCCATGTTGTTTTACATATAAAAACGCAGAGGTGCTAGATTTTGGTGGTCCAAATATGAGGTTCCGGAAGGATCTGGCTCAAATTAAGCACTGCACTGTATTATTAATTTGTTGTTGACTTTAAAAGTGTAGCCTAAGAAGGCACTGAAACTGGAATTTTAATTAAGAGACCCTGTATGTTTGTTATTTCAAATACGATTCGACGCATTCTTTTAAACATTCTGTCAATTAGCCTTGAACTGCACTAATAAAAAATAAATAAATAACTATAAGGACCTCCCGGGTTTTTTGCTTTAGCTTTGGAAAACATGATTAGTCAACTAGTTTTTTAATGACTACAGTTGACTAGTAAAAATTGCTAGTCGTGCAGTCCCCTGGTGTGTGTGTATTGTGTGTGGAGTGTCTGCGTTTTCTGTGTTTGTGTGTGTGTGTGTGTGTGTGTGTGTGTGTGTGTGAGATTGCATGTATGGTTATGTACCAGAAGTTGTAACCACAGGCGACATCACTGGTGACATCACCGATTTCAGTTCAAATTAGAATTTTGTCTGTCACATTTATCAAGAGGTGATTCTGTTACTGACTGTCATGCTTGAGCAGAAAGCGGGAGATGAACACTAGAAGCCGGTACTGAGCAGAGATTTATTAGGACACTAAAGAAACACTGAAGAACTGAGTGCAATGACGAAACTAAGACCTGGTCATACAGAGTCCACAACCAGAAGTGAAATGTACTCATATCATGCCAGACAAAGGAAGTGCAGGGTTTAAATAACCGAACTAATGAGACAATAATATGAAAGTAAGCCAGATCAGGTCTTGGAGGATCACAAGCTGGATGCTTTCATGCAAATCCACTCTCAGAACAAAACTGGTTTGTGTCTAGGGGACTTATAAAATAACCTAGATAATATGACAGAGTCACTGTAGGATCTCGTATTAAAGCAGTGTGCCACCTGAACGCATTTATTGTTTGACCAACGTCAGCATGGTAACTCGCATTAACAAAAGGATAGCCAAGTTCTGCAGTGTTACCCTGTGGTGAACACAAGCGTGCACCAGGACTCGGAACCTGCTCATCATTTGTCTCATGTGCTTGGGAAACAAGCTGCTTCTGTTGCTGCTTGTCTGGATCCTTTCCAGCTTTACTGAAATTGTAGAGGCCAAAATGTTTACTGTCTACTGTAGAATTATTGCTTGTGTTTGACATCTTTAAGTCAGCAGTTATAAGTTTTAATGCACATTAAGCATGGGACCTCATCCACACAATGACAAGACCATCTATGAACTCATTCATCGGTATAAGATTCATTTTGGCACAGTGTTGCACAACGTTTCAATTTAACTGCCTCCTGGGAACCTGATTTACAAGCTGTCTTGATAGCCCAGTTGGTTGGGTCGACATTTTTGCAGCTCACCCAAGTCGTAGTCATCCTTAATAGCCCTGAAGCGAATGGAGAAGCCGGAGCCCGATACGCTGAAATCAGATGCCAGCTGGAGCCTGGAGGTGTTGGATTGGATGAGAAATGGGGCCGGAGGCTTGCTGCCACAGAATCGTCCTGATTTCAAACAACAGATATGGTAATAAAGCAGAAGGTCACTGTTAAATGTCAGCATTGTCAAACAACTTCAATTTAGGTAGGTTTCAGTTTTTCGAACCCCAACAGAATCACATGTTCATAGTACAGGGGTTCCAGAAGGATTGTCGAGAACTGAAAACGAAGAGTACCGATCAAATTTTTTTAATTAATTAAATCATGGTGGAAAATAAGTATTTGATCACCCACAAACAAGAAAGATTTATGGCTCTCACAGACCTGTAACTTCTTCTTTAAGAAGCTCTTCTGTCCTCCTCTCGTTACCTGTATTACTGGCACCTGTTTGACCTCGTTATCTATATAAAAGACACCTGTCCACAGCCTCAAACAGTCAGACTCCAAACTCAACCATGGCTGTTGAAGGACAGCAGGAAGAAAATTGTAGACCTGCAACAGGCTGGGTAAAGTGAATCTACAATAGGCAAGCAGGTTGGTGTGAATAAATCAACTGTGGGAGCAATTGTAGGACAAATAAGACCATTGGTAATCTCCCTCGATCTGGGGCAAAATGATCATAAGGACGGTGAGCAAAAATCCCAGAATTACATGGAGGGACCTGATGAATGACCTGGGAGAGAGCTGGGACCAAAGTAACAAAGGCTACCATCAGTAACACACTACGCCAAGAGGGACTTGGTTCCTGCAGTGCCAGGCGTGCCCCGCTGCTTAAGCCAGTACATGTCCAGGCCCATCTGAAGTTTGCCAGAGAGCATATGGATGATCCAGAAGAGGATTGGGAGAATATCATGTGGTCAGATGAAACCAAAATGGAACTTTTTGGGTAAAAACGTGTCGTGTTTGGAGGAAGAAGAATGCTGAGTTGCATCCCAAGAACATCATACCTACTGTGAAGCATGGGGGTGGAAACCTCATGCTTTGGGGCTGTTTTTCTGCAGAGGGGACAGGACGACTGATACGTGGTAAGGGAAGAATGAACGGGGCCATGTAATTCGTGAGATTTTAAGCCAAAACCTCCTTCCATCAGTGAGAGCATTGAAGATGGAACGTGGCCGGGTCTTCCAGCATGACAATGATCCCAACAGAAACACACCGCTCAGGCAACAAAGGAGTGGCTCCTCCGTAAAAAGCATTTCAAGGTCCTGGAGTGGGCTAGCCAGTCTCCAGACCTCAGCCCCATAGAACATGTGTGGAGGGAGTTGAAAAGTTTTCCGTGTTGCCCCAAAACAATCACTGCTGTAGAGGAGATCTGCATGGAGGAATGGGCCAAAATTCCAGCTACAGTGTGTGCCAACCTGGTGAAGACTTTACAGGAAATGTTTTGACCTCTGTCATTGCCAACAAAGGTTATGTTTTACAAAAGTACTGAGTTGAACTTTTGTTATTGACCCAATACTTATTTTCCACCCATGATTTTTTAATTAAATTCTTTAAAATCCTACAATTCCCTGGATTTTTTTTCTCTCATTTTGTCTCTCATAGTTGAAGTGTACCTATGATGAAAATTACAGACCTCTCTCATCTTTCTAAGTAGGAAAACTTGCAAATCAGTGGCTGACCTAAATACTTTTTTGCCCCACTTATTTTATAATAAATTGTTGAAAAATCTCATGTAATTTTGTGCATAATGGATTAAAAGTGAAAAGTCAAAGCAAAACACTTACTCTACTGGTGAACTCTGTTGGACCTGTTTTCTGGAGCATTCCTTCCTGTTTTGCTTTCGGTTGGTTTTTATAAACTAACACTTTTAGGACCCATGAAAACTTATTTGCACTAAGAATACAGTACTGTAGATGTAAGAATACCGAGCGACCGTCGAGAACCATACAAATTTTTATAGTCAAAATGCATCAAGAACTGAATTTGATTAGTTTCGAGGTGGTCGAGAAACGAGGTACCAATGTATATCCATTCTAGTTCTAGAAGTTTCTGGAATAGCATGGATAATTTTTAGTCCCCTAGAACCTCAGTCATCATTCAACAGAAAATGGGCACAAAATCCTAAATATTATCCATGCTTTTGGATGTAGTTTTTGATTGTCTGCAAACCTTTCACACTAAATAAAGTGCCAAATCAAGACAAACCAATCCATACTGAAACTAGACAACAGAATAACCAGTTTCCATTTATGTAGGAAAACTGTGCATCTGGCAGCCCTGAGTGGGAGTCCTCAGAGGAAGCTGTGCTCACCCAAAATATAATGTATACTCAGCTACATTTGCTAAAAATGTACAGTATATTCTGTGTGGAACAAAAAAGTTTGAAGAAAGAGGAAGAGTGGAATTATTTTGGTCACACAGATCAAGTCTGAATCATGCAACCTTTTCAACGCCTTTATGAACTTATGGTTGTAAACTTGGGATTTAAAGCCAAAGCCCAACTTTTTAGATCATGGCCAAGGATTATGACTTGCAATATTATTAAACACGTTTGATTTTATCAGAATATCAAGCTTAGAAAAGTACTGACTTAAGACAGCTGTGCTTACCTCCTTACACCTAATGAATTCGACCCGATTCCAGAAAGACTCATGATATTTTGCAACTTTGAAAATTCATCTGCGAATGTGAAATCACTGAGAAATTGTTGAGTGTATATATGACTTGTCTTGACTTGTCTTGTTGCTGAGATGGCCACTGTGACGTTAAATAAACCAATAAACATACATTTTGTTTGCAGGAAACCAAACTAATTGAAGGAAAACCCACATGGACACTGGGAGAACATACCAAACACCATACAGCATATAATCAGAGTGCCAAACCTGGCTATGCTGCCTTGTAGATTCATATAAAAAGGTAAATTGATGTCTTTCTATCCAGGTCTTCCTCACCTATGGGTAAGCCTTGATCAGTGAACACCGTGAGGTGGTCGTTGTGGCACAGAGGGTGGTCCTCTAGGTCCAACTTCAGGAATTCTAGAAGAATTCTGTTGCTACCTGGCACACTGATGGACCAGGAACACATCCTGTGCACAAAACCACAGCAGATCGGTTTCAGTCATCCTAAATATCTAATGAAAGAAATGTCTGAAATATCTAATGCAGGGACAAAGAAGAAACGTTAAATGCTCACTCGTTATTGCTGTAGTTTAGGCTTGGGATGGATGGGTGTCTTATAAGTCCTTCAGAACCTGTGTGAACTCCATCTCCCATGCTGCACTGGGAGCCGCCATTTCCTACTAGAAGTCATCCAATATGGGACAGCTTTCGAGTAAGGAGTTAACCGAGAAACAAGATGAAACCCCCATAGAATTAGAGACAAACCATTTTGGAGCATCCATTTGGTGAACCCAGTGACATTGGTGAACAGTGCAGGTGAGCTTCTTCTGTTTGGAGGTTTCATTCTTGTTGTTGATCCAGCTGCGTCCGCACCCCTTGCCCCAGGATGTGATCCCAACCACTACCAGTGCCCATCGGCTCGAGGGGCAGACCAGAGGACCACCCGAGTCTCCCTGCGGCATATATACAATACAATATCGGTGAACTGAATGTAATCTGGTGTAATGACTGTTTTTTGAAAACATCAAATTTTCATAATTTAGATAGAAAGAAAGAAATTGAAGTAATATTTCTCCAACTATATTATTCAGTTGTCACTTGAAATAATGAAATTTGCATGTCCATAACAAACAAATTAACTGTGGGGTCTGTGGTAACCTAGCAGTTAAGGTTCTGGACTCTCGACCAAAATGTCCATGGTTTCAAATCCTCCCTCTGCCAAGCTGCCAGTATTGTGTCCTTGAGCAAGGCCCTTGTTTGGATTGTAAGATTATATCAGTTGTAAGTTGCTCCGGAAAAGGGCGTCTGCTAAATGACATAAATGTAAATGTAAGTGAAAGCCCTTGATCTACTCTGTACGACTGCATACGATGCCTCCAGTCTGGGTAGAGTCCTAAGAGCGTCCAGAACAGCTTGAATCAAAATCTTTTGAGGCTCCCAGGATCCTAAACGATGAAAGCGAGCTGAGCAAGTGGGTTCATTTACCTGGCAAGCATCTTTGCCTCCTCTCTCAGGTCCAGCACAGATCACTGTGAAGTTCTTCAGTCCTGGTCTGAGAATCTGTAGGACATGTTTGCAAATGGCTGGATCGACCAGGTCTAACTGCACCTCCCGAAGAACTGGAGCCATGGAACCTCCTGAGAACGTAAAGAATCAGCAAACATAACAAAAAAACCATGTGGAATGATGAAACATCTGAGCTACGTGTGGTTTGTCAGAAATGGCATTAGGTACGATGGCTTACGCTCTTTTGTCCTGCCCCATCCAGCAACAGTGCATGTGGTCTTTGGTGGAAAGATCTCACCGGGAAGAGGGAGGCATACAGGCTGAACGAAGTCACCTGCCAGAGATGAACTCTGATGAGTGATAAAACCAATCCACATTCTAGTAGCTACTACAAACTTAGAGGCTAGATATGTTGCTCAATAGGTGACGATCTACTGAAAAACTTTAAACCAGTAATACAGTAATTTTAGTCTTGAGAAATAACTCAGGCATTGTCTAATAGGAACAAGAAGTCATCCTAGCTGAGTCTGACCAAGCTTACAGGATAGGACAGTAACGTATAGACAGTAAGTGAGATGACTTGCTGAATTGGATGCGTCCTTGCAGCTCCAGCAAGGCGATATCGTAGTTCATGGGAAGTACGTGTTGGAACTGCTCATGGATTATCACATTCTTCACGCCAAACCTCTGCTCTCCTCGATCCAGCACCCTCTGATCATAATCACCCACCACAGCCTGTATACTGCGAAGGAACTTTCTGCAGCAAATCCCACAATTAATATACTTATGGACAAAAAAACCCACAAAGAATGAGTTGTTGAAATTGAATGAAACTTTATAAGTGTGAATGTAATGATGATATATGTACGTGATTACAATATTAGAGCGATGAGATAAGTTTGGGGAAAAGCTGTACAATTGAAAGAAGGCTCTAGTACCCTGTTGGGCCACTTCTAGCCTGGATTTTTGAGATACGGCTGGGCGTGAAGGCAAACAGGTTCAGTATAGTATTCTGAGAAAATGCCCATGGATGTTTCAGCTGGGTCTGTAGGTCCTGCACACTCATAGGCTGCCAAAGCTGGCATTCCAGCTAATCCCATAAATGTTGGATTGGCGATAAATCTGCCGACAGGGCAGGCGAAGACATTCTTGGGAAACCCTTGCTGTGTGTGGGCGAGCATTATCCTGCTGAAAAATGCCAGTTTAAACCCTGCCATGACAGGCAACACGCGGCCGCAGAATGTCCTGAACATGTCGCTGAGTTGTTAGTGTCCCTCGTATCACTACTAGAGGTGACTGACTGTTGTATGCAATGGCTCCCCAGATCATCACACCAGCAGTTGGGCCAGTGTGTCGCACCACAGTAAAGGCAGGATTGATGCGTTCACTGCGAGGCCTCCATACTCGAACCCGACCGTCGTCGAATTCCAAACATTACATGCGTTTGTCTCTAAAGACGATACGGTTCCAGTCAGTAGCAGTCCAGGTTTCTCATTTATGACACCACTGCCAACAAAGGAGATGGTGGCTGGCGGTCAATGGCAGGACACGTAATGGGTGCCATGACAACAAATTTCCTTTTGCTAAGCGCATGGAAATGGTCCGGCCAGAGACGGGTGTGTAGTGAAGGTGCCAGAACAGCCCAGATGGAGGCAATTCGTCGAAATGACCATCCTGCTTTTCTCAGTCATGATGCGCCCTCTCTAAAAGTCTGTCAACTGGGTAAAATGTCTTTGAGTGCATCGTAGAGGCATGTCTAGAAACCAATGATGTCTCACCAAGAGGTACACTACCCAAAAGTAGGGTCTGAGAGCCTTTTTATAGGGCAGCAATGGGAAGCACTTTTATGCCGTCTTGTGGCAAGACCCAGTGTCTAATCAGACCACACCTGTAATCATTCACAAATCTACCTGAGACAGAACTGCATGCTGAGTTTTGCAGCAATCCCACATTTCTGTCTGGGTGTGCTAAAAGTACTAATTATTATTATTATTATTATTGGCGACATGTACTTGCTGTCGGTGGAGAAGCAGTGAGCGGCGGTGAGAAGCCAGCGGTCTGTGAGTACTGCAGCTCCACAGAAATGAGACCCCTTAAACTTCAGAGACACCTGCGTAATCACACACACATACTCAACTTTACAGCTTGATCCATCTCACTTCATTACATTGCATTTACAAATGGCTTCATTAGGTTGCATTAGCTAAAAGGTACATGCCAGCCAGGGATGAGAGGCGTGCGGTGCCTGCGAACCTCCAACGATCCTCAGATAAAGCTCGGAAGTGCTTTTAACTTGCGTAGAGCCACATTTTGTGCCTGAACGAGAGATCAACCGTATGATTTTCACAGCTTTAATTTGCATGGCTAATCGAAATGCATAGTGTTGCTTGAACCATTCTGTGCACCCTTTAGAGTTGTCTGTATTTCTGCACATATATGACCCAAAACATCAGATTTTCATACAAGCCCTAAAAATAAGGGAAGTCAATTAAAGAAATGAGAAAAAACAGTAAAAAATTATCCAATATTACGTATCTGTGAGTAGCAAACGTATGAATTGGACCAAACCATGATACTACCACCACCATGTTTCACAGCAGTGTTTGGAGAGCACTGACTTTCTCCTTGCAACTCCGCCATTGTTGTTCAGTGTTCTCCTGATGGTGGACTCATGAGCATTCACACTGACCAGAGGCCTTTAGTTACTTAGAAGTTGCCCTGGGTTCCACTGTGACCTTGCAGACTTTTACACACTTTGATCAATGGTTGCTCCTGTGGAATTGTGGAGTCCAAACTCCTTAGAGGTGGTTTTGTAAACATTTACAACCTCTCCTTTGTGTGTGACATTGATACATTTCGACAAACGTGTTGTAAATATCAGACTTTGATAGTTCCCTGTTTTGTAAGTACCACAGGACTCCCACCCACCTGGAACTAATTTCACCTTCAAATGAATTGGTTCACATCTTTTGTCAATCACAGATATGTAATATTGGATCATTCTTCTCAATAAATAAATGACCAAGTGTAATATTTTGCCTCATTTGTTTAGTTGGGTTCTATCTAATGATGCTTTAGGTCATTTGTATGCATAAATATAGAAACATCTAAAGGATTCACAAACTTTCAAGCCACTGTAACTGTAAATGAGTGAAAAGCGTGATGTTCTTACCACTGAGAAGGTTAGTGAAGCTGACGTGTGAATGGCACAGAAGACAGAGAAGTGCACAGATCCGGAGAGCTGAGAGAGCCATCCTGTATCCTGACTGAAGGTTCTCCAGTTAATCCTGGTGTTTTATAAAAGAGTTGGGGTGTTAGTTTGGTACAACAGAGCCACTACTTCCTATGGCTCAGTCTGCCTCTGTTAGATTGCACTCGTAATGCCTCTAGGTGTAACATCTACACATAAACACCACTGTCGTCTCACTGTAGTTACATGTACTTGTTAAATTCAATACAGTATCTCTTTCAGTTCGTTTATAAGGGAAAAGGAGTTTATTCCGTACTGGTTTTATAGTGCACCAGACAGGAAGACAGGAAGCTGTGCACACTAGTTAAAAAGCCTGACAATAGGTACGTGGCTGGGAATTGCATCAGGAAACACACCAGGAGGGATGTTCATGAAGGTCAAAGATGATCCGCTTTGGATTTATAAACCTCAGCAGATTCCGTTTCATTCGGTTAATAAAAAATGAAGGGTCGAAGGAAGATTTTAATGGATTTTAATGCAACCTGTCATTCAGATGATCTACAAAATAGGCAGGCATTGGCTTTTTATTGAGCATTTGTAAATATAAAGTGACATATCAGCACAAAAAGTAATTGTCAAGTTTGTATAATGATGGATGGTGTGAGGGGGCACCCTGTTTTATTTAAAGAACAGGGATCTATCAAAGTCTGCTCTTCACAACACGTTTGTGGAAGTGTATCATGGCATGAACAAAGGAGAATTCTGAGAAGCTCAGAAAAAGAGTTTGTTGATGCTCATTAGGTTGGAAAAGGTTACAAAACCATCTCTAATGAGTTTGGACTCCACCAATCCACAGTCAGAGTGATTGTGTACAAATGGAGGAAATTCAAGACCATTGTTACCCTCCCCAGGAGTGGCCGACCAACAAAGATCACTCCAAGAGCAAGGTGTGTAATAGTTGGTGAGGTCACAAAGGACCCCAGGGTAACTTCTAAGCAACTGAAGGCCTCTCTCACATTGGCTAATGTTAATGTTCATGAGTCCACCATCAGAAGAACACTGAAACAACAATGGTGTGCATGGGCAGGGTTGCAAGAAGAAAGCCACTGCTCTCCAAAAAGAACATTGCTGCTCGTCTGCAGTTGCTAAAGATCACGTGGACCAGCCAGAAGGCTATTGGAAGAATGTTTTGTGGATGGATGAGACCAAAATAGAACTTTTTGGTTTAAAAGAAAAGCGTTATGTTTGGAGAAAGGAAAACACTGCATTCCAGCATAAGAAGCTTATCCCATCTGTGAAACATGGAGGTGGTAGTATCATGGTTTGGGCCTGTTTTGAAAGAAAGAAAACATTGGTCCTCAGCAGTCTCTCATTTATCGTTCACGACACCACAGCAAATGAAGGCGATGGTGGCTGGCTGTCAATGGCAGAACATGTAATTGGCACCGTGACAACAAATTTCCTTGTGCCAAGCACATGGAAGTGGTCCAGGCAGAGACAGGGGTGTGTAGTGAAGGAACCTACACACCCCTGTTTGGGTGTGGTGTGGTGGACAATATGTCGAAACGACCATCCTGCTTCTCTCAGTCCAATGCCTCCTGTCAAAGTCCTCCTGAGCAAAATGTTTCCAAGTGCATTGTAGAGGCATGTCTAGCAGTCAACAAATCTCACCAAGAGGTACACTCTCCAAAAGTAGCCTCTGAGAGCCTTTTATAGGCTAGCGGGGGAAGCACCTTTACACCCTCTTGTGGCAAGACTCAGTGTCTAATCAGACCACACCTGTAATCATTTCCATATCTGCCTGAGACAGAACAGTATGCCGAGTTTTGCAGTAATCCGACATTCCTATCTGGGTGCGTTATTTTTTTGTCAATGAATATATTTAAAGGAAAGTCAGCCACACTGCAGACAAGGTAATAATAGCTCATAGCTATATGTTTTGGCTAGCCTCTTTATAATCATATATCCTACCAAAAGTGCATATTAGACCACTAAAGTAAAGGCATCAGTTACCATAGCATAAACAAAATTAATGCAATTAATAATAAATTCTTTGATTTCTCATCCATGGCACATTAGTGTTCTCACTTTCTATTTAGTGTTAAACAGGCTTATTGTTTATGCAAAATTGTGCCCCTGTGTCTGATTGGCAAGCAGATGGGTACAGCTGTGCCCCTATAAATATTGTGTGCGCCCTAGGATGACAAGTAGCCCCTGGCAGGCATCAGCATTTGTTGTTGATGACTACATTTGAGCACACAAAAAACTGCGTCCATTTAATTTCTGGTCAAATTGCTCCTGTAGTAACCAAACAGAATATACTGAAACCAATACTGGTGCATTATAAAACCGCTCAATGCTATATATTGTGTTAGAGACAGACTCACCAGTTCTCATGCTACACACAGTTGAAAACAATCACGTCTGAGTCACTCATACACGCTGTTCTCTAGTGAACCTTTAGACACTGTTCCTTAATGTTCCCTGACCTTGAAAGTATCATCCTCAGTCATGTCCGAACAGCTACACTACAGTCCTGCTGAGTTATCAAAGTAATTACAAGATAATGTTATACAGATACAACACAAATATTTTGTCATTTCTATTTAAGTCTGCGTTTTGCTTTAGGTCTTAAGACCTATTTGGTATTAGACCAGGTCGGAGTTTCTATTGCAGCACTGAGGGTTGATGCAGTCGCCCAGGCTTCCTTCTCATGAATGTCTCAACTAGACCAGATGGCACTAACAGGATTTGAACACAGGTCAATGCGCCCAAAATGACTCCAAAAAAGTCACACAACCATGAAGTCCATTCTTCTCCGTGTCTTCTCCATCTCAAACAGGAGTGTCCTGTGGAAGTAAGACTGCTGGGGTCCAGAACGTTGAAGCGCAATGTCAGCGCAGGCCAGCGGGGGAGTTGGGAAGGGGGACAAATTGCTAATTCATGGTACAGAGTGAGAGTGAGAGTGAGAGTGAGAGTGAGAGTGAGAGTGAGAGTGAGAGTGAGAGAAAGAGAGAGAGAGAGAGAGAGGTTTAGGGTTAAGGATAGGAAATAATGTACAGACACTATGGATTGTACCTGTACATGATGCGCTTGCTCTAAATAAACTGCTCCGCTCTCCATCTTACCCGTGGCATTAGCTGTTCTAGGAGTAAATAATGATCAGCTGATTGTACAACCATACCCAAGAGCACTCCGATGTTGCCTGGCAACACCAGTAAACCACCTTAGCATTTAATTATGGGCCTCAGGAAAACCTGAAAATCTCGCTTAAGCTCCACACAGCAGGTCAGAACCATCAGGTAAAGGCAGTGTATGTGGCAATGGTACAGGGCTACACTGCTGGAAAAAAATGGAATGTATAAAACGACTACAATAGTTCACAAAGAGGGTGCAAATTAATGAGTGACAGGTTTTTACCCGTTTTATCCTCTGAGTGCATGTATATTTACATTACCTGTATGGGTTAGACTTCAGTCTATCTCAAACAAGCTCATTTGAAATGCTCAGTCTCAGCTTCTGTTTGATTTTCCTGGTGAGGGTTGCAGTGAATTTATATATTGTTAAATCTTAAAATCGATGTTTTATATGGATGAGACAACAGACTTTTGCAGGGCTCTGACAGGCCTGGTTGTCTCATAACCTCATTGAATTGTTTATGGTTCATAAAAATGCAGAGGTTGTGCTTACTACTTTTTATTTAGAGAAGCAACACTACGTGTAATGGCACTGTGTTTGGCTATGTATGAGGGAGGCCAGTATGGAGATCATCTCTCCTGTGCAGCAAGAGTGACCCCTTCCTGCCCTGTGATGGACTGGCGTCCTGTTAATTGACCAGGAGTACTTCAGTGCTTTCTGGTCAGGTTGGCCGTCGCATGCAGGCACGATTGACTGTGGTTGAGGGAGGGGAGAACAGTCGAGGAATCATCCACCTGCCAACCGTCTACTGGACACCAACAACAGTGTCTGTGATGTGTGTTACAGAGGTCCAGAACAATCCACACATCCTTTTGTCATACATACATTAATTTCCGTACATTAATTAGTCACATTGCATGTTTAAGGTGGTAGTAACTTTGGGTTCCTGTAGATGGCGTTGTAAGAGGATGATCAGCCTATAAATACCTTTGAGGTGTGACCTAGGAGTCATTGATTGAGAAGAGGTGGTACAGTTTAGTGAATGTGGCCTGTGGTGGCCTAGTGTTTAAGATACTGGACTATGGACCAGAAGGTCCTGGGTTCAAATCCCATATCTGCCAAGCCACCACTGTTGGGCCCTTGAGCAAGGCCCTTAACCCACAATTGCTTGGATTGTAACTGTATCAATTGTAAGTTTCTCTGGATAAGGGTGTCTGCTAAATGCCATAAATGTTTCAGTCTGTGTGTGGAAAATGGGTCGCAAAGCAGATGTTATAACCGACTAAGTTCTCTTTTACATCATGGTATGGTAGGCTACCTGTTTTGTATTTGTTCTTTTGGGCTTATTTCCGGACACCTGGTTGCTTGTTTCTCTTCGGAGATCTGGCAACACTGGTCTTTACGAAGAACCAACTGTTTGATTACATTATTTTCTAAGGAGATCAACATTGTGTTTGTGAGTGGCCATATTGTTTTAGCTATTCTGTGTATGGTAGTGTGGTACACATCTGAAAATGTGTTTACATAAAGATGGGTTGTTATATAATATTATACCATGTCATACCAGCGTCTTCGGGATTTAAAAAAAAAAAGCTTTTAAAATGTATAAAATTATATAATTTTTGGAGGCGGGAAGTGGGGGATGTGTGTTTATTCTCGCGTTTATTTAAATTGCCTGGCAACCCGTCCGAGTTTGGTTTGTGCGCGCTGAAGCTAAGCTAAAGGCTAACGCTAGTGCTCCAGTCAGACGCGGATGAGTGAAGCATCAGTGCAGGAGCAGAGCTGCACCGGCTGGAGCGCTTGAACCCAGAACGCGCGTCGGGTGAGGATATTGTTCAGGTAAGCGCTGGCTTTTCCTCGGGCGGGACCCGTCGTGGTATTTCTGTTTGCTTGAAATGTCGCAGTTTGTAGAATTGAATGTAGTGTGTTAGCTCCGTTAGCGGAAAGGCAGCGTTCGGTTAACGTTACTGCAGGCGGAAAGCGACGCCTGTCTGTTGCTGCTGCAAATTAATCAGCTGGAACTTTTACTAAAAGTTTGTTTTCAGTGTCTAGCACGATTAAGTGTTTGTAATATTACAAAGAACATCCCCACATAACTGGTATTTACAGTTTGGAAATGTCTAAGGCGGAGAAAGTTAGGAGTGATTACGCTGTATTTATGGACTCTTTCGATATATCGAATACAAGCGGTTCCGTGATACGAGATGCAACACGATACTACGCGATATTTATCGTTATACAAGCTGCCCTAGAAGCTCAGTATTATAGAAATGAGCGCTGAACAGACGCTTACGTTTGCAGAAAGTGCTCAATATGTCCAATGTTACTCGCAAAACAAAACTTTAGCCAGTCAGAAACCTTTTCAACAGATCGCTCTTTCTTTTTTGACATTTTATCCCCGCTTGTATTGGTCTGGCTCACGGTGGGGTCTGGAGTCTGTTGTGATAGTACATGGCGAGGCTGGAAGGTGTCCATATTGCAGCGCTGGAGCAACCACAGCCAGCAAACTTCATATTTTATTAACTTTTTTTTTGGGTGATTTTCCCTTTTTACTTTATTCCTCCAGGCATGATTAAAAAATGTTCAGCAAAGCATGGGACTAGAAAGATTAAATGTTCCTTTTTGTCAAGGCAGGCTGAAATGATCCTCAGTTTCTATATATATATATATATATATATATATATATATATATATATATATATATATACACACACAGTGTGGCAAAAATATTTAGTCAGCCACTGATTCAGTATGCAAGTTCTCCTACTTAGAAAGATGAGAGAGGTCTGTCATTTTTATCATAGGTACACTTTAACTATGAGAGACAAAATGAGGAAAAAAAATCCAGATATCACATTGTAGGATTTTTAAAGAGTTTAATTGTAAATTATGGTGGGAAATAAGTATTTGGTTGGTCTATAACAAAAGTTCAACTCAATACTTTGTAACATAACCTTTGTTGGCAATGACAGAGGTCAAACGTTTCCTGTAGGTCTTCACCAGGTTTTGTAGCCTGGTGGAATCTGCTGTCACACAGTAATGAGCGAAGCATATAAGGGAGTGTCGCAGTTCGAAAGTGCTCTATGTAGTACGTTCACAGAACGTTTTCTGTTTAAAGCACAATTATTGCTTTTGATAATTCTGCAGTATACGAAACCACTTATTCATCTTGTTTTCCGGTCTCAGCCAGAGGACGATGGGTTTCCTATTTGAGTTTCTTACTGGTCTCAGGAAGTTTTTCCACCGTTTCCTCTAGATTTCTCATTTGGGGTCTAGACTCAACTCTTGCAAAGCTGTTTTGAGATGGTGAGTGCGTTTCTCGGTTCTAAGGACTAGAACTCGGGTTAAGAAATCCGATAAATAGAGTTTGATTTTATCTCAGTAGCTGGCTTTCTCAGCGACTGTATTCCCTTACTTTAATTTCAATTACTTTTCTCAGTCTTCACATGCACACAAACAAAGCCAAGGCAGATTATGATAAGAGATTTCGCTTTTTTGGGCTTGTTTTAATAGACCCGGTGGTTGTTTCTCTGGTGGGATCTGGCAACCATACTTACAATTGATAGTCTTACAATCCAAGCAACAGTGGTGGCTTGGCTGAGTTGGGATTTGAACCTTGGACCTTCTGGTCCGTAGTCCTGCACCTTAACCACTAGGCCACCACAATACGATAGACATTGAGGAACCCTGGAATTAAGCATTAAGCATTAGTGTATTAAGGACATATAAATGGCCTTAATGTCTATTGTAAGAAGTGCTATGCAAATAAAATGAGCTTGAATAGGGGATCCGTTTGGGTTAGAACCCATAATTGCTTGTCCATTACAAGGTCAAGCAGTGAAGATGAACAGCACTATGTAAGTTATCAGCATTAATAGTTCGTTCACCTGCTGTTTTAACAAGTCAACTTTTGATCGTGCCTGTGCCTGTGTGTGCACGGGGGTGTGTGTGTGTCGTGTTGCTTTGCCTTCCAAGAAGTTTCTGTAGAAGTTTGACTTTGTCAACAGACAGGAATGAAGTACAACTGCCTGTTTGTATCCTTAAATGCTTTTCATTCACATGGTTGTATCTCCACGGTTTATTTGCCAAACGAATGAGGGCTTTATAGGCTGACCACTGCCTGTAGGAATAAATGGGCATTTATATGTATTGCGAAAATGCCAGTTTGCAATGGGGCTGCAATTCTAAACATGGTAACTGCTTGTACAAAGTCAATCAAACCTTTATCCACTTCAGCCTTTAATGGAGTTAAGTGGAACCTTTAATGGAGCACTTATCTGGTCAATTAGAACTGTATTATGGCTGTAATCACAGTATTGATATTAGATCTTCATTGCACTCGTGTCTAATCTGCATTCTCTTGCTCTGTGTGTAAAGTCTGCAGAAGGAAGTATGCTTTGTTTTTACACTGTCCTCCCCAGTCATCCGAAACTTTAGAAAGAACTTGATTATGAGCGCTACAGGCTGGAGGATAGGCGGAACGAAACTTTCACTCTCGGCATTGTGCTGAAAGAGACATTTAGAAGGAATTAACCTAAGCGTGCAGGGATCTGTTTTACCAAGGAGCACTGGTGCTCTTGATTTGAAATGAACTGGAGCACACAAAATCCAGAAGCACAGACTTGTCTCTTTTTTGTGGTCATTTTCCCTTTTTAATTTATTCCTCCAGGCATGATTAAAAATGCTCAGCAAAGCATGGGACTAGAAAAATTAAATGTTCCTTTTTGTCTTTCCAACTTTGCTCATTGCACATGTAACAAGGAGCTTTAATTTATAACAAAGGTAGTTTGAGAGAGCATTAATTTGTGTTCATTTAAATGTATATGTGTCAGAGTAATTTGTATTTTGTGTGTGTGTGTGTATATGTATATATGTGTGTATGTGTGTGTATATATATATATATACACATTATTTATATATATAATATATATATATATATATATATATATATATATAAATATATGGGTGGGTGTGGTGTGTGTATGTATGGGTATATAATATTATATAATATATATATATATATATATATATATATATAATATATAGATATATATATATATATATACTCACACCACACACAGGTTATATATAATATATATATATATCTATATATATATATATATAATATCTCTATATATCTCTATACACATATATACCTCCTAATATGTGTTTTTTGTGTTTTTTTTTTTTTTTGTTTGTATATCTATCTATATATATCTACTATATATATCTATATCTATCTACCTCCCATATATGTGTGGTATATCTGTATGTGTGTGTGTGTGTATGTGTATATATATATATATATATCTCCTATCATTCTTATATCTATATAGATATTAAATCTCTATATATCTATATCTACCAACCCCTATAACCTCCCCCCCCCCCCCCCCCTCTAATCTCCTCTCTCTATATATCTAGTCTATATAAGGCCACACATACATACACACACACACACACACACACAGACATATATACACACACATATTAGGTATGGGTATAGATATAGAGGATATATATATATAGAGTGTGTGTGTGGGGTGTGGGTGTGTATGTAGGTGTGGTGTATAGAGATATAATATAGAGAATCTAGAACTATATCTTATATATAAATATCTCTTTGGTGTGTGTGTGTGGTGTTAATGTATATGTTAATATATATATATATATATATATATATATATATATATATTTATATATCTTACACACACACACGCACATTACACTCACGCATATATATTTATGAGTGTATTTTTTTTTTATATATATTATATATTGGTGTGTGTGTAGAATACACTTCTTGTACTTGCGCAATAAATGATTTCTGATTTTTTTGACATTCCATTGCCTAATCTGCGTTTTATTAAGTATAAGCCCTAAACGAATTGTTAGAAAATAAACTGAAAATATCAAATGTAGAAATGGTAAGAGAACGCTGAAATAAAGAGAACTTCCAAGAAAAACAAACATCCGGGATGCATGTGACCTCCTCTCCAGTAGAGAGTGAAAACGTGGCTAAGCTTGTACAGAATGGTGTCAGCCATACCAGTTTTGGCAATATTTTGTTTCCCACTCAGACAAACAGAGAACCGTTAGGTGTTTACAGTGTTACATGCCATTTTGCAGAAACAAGATAATCCAAGGGTGATAATGCTACCAATCGCAAGCGCATTTCAGGATACCACCATCCAGCTGAGTATGCCAAAGTGGGTTCAGCCAGAAGAGGGAAGGACGGACTACATGCATCAACATTTCATAAGAGTTTTGGATGTGAGCCCTGGACCTCTGTCTGGTTCATAATCCTGTACCTTAGCCTTTAGGCTACCACCATCAACCATCACCCAGACAGTCCTCTCCGGTGCTTTTGCAAAACTTGGAGTATAACGTGACAGCACAAGTGGTGAGTGGAAGTTGTTTTACATAGTGACGGGTGTGCTGGCCATTAAACAGCCGAAAAGCCACCATTGTATAAAAAACAGATGCAATAACTTAATAACTACAGAAAATCAGATCGAGTTTACATGGCACTTGAGTAATCAGATAATGGGTAGTAATTGACTCTGGCAGTAATCGGATTTCTGCTTTTGCAACCAGCCAATAATCTCAGAAATATGTGACAGAAACTTAATATTAAATAGTCAAATTACTCATTTTCTTCAGTAGAGATACTGCGTCTCAGATTCTCCACAAGCTCCCCCCTATATGTTTTATTGGCGCAACATTCCCCTCTGTATTCCCTCAATACTTTAAACTGTGTAGCTGTGCCCATAGGTCTTATTCACGTGTTGAAAGTTGATTAGGTATTCCTCTGATTCCGCTAATAAAACCTAACACAAGCAGATCATTCGGCGTCCCGTGCTGCCTCTTAAAACGAGCGTCACAAGAATGTTGCCTGCCGTTTGGCTCATTACCGCTCTGGTTCGGGCTGCTGTTCCGCACTAATCGTATTCGCCGCTCTATCTCTCCATACACACTCGGCGCTGACATGAAGTACGGCCTCCTGTCGTACCCTGTCAGACCTGGCTTCTTGTCCTTTCTGCAGATTTTCACCTTTTGAACCCTTTAATCTCCTTCTAAACCGCTCGATGTGTTCATTACTGCTGGCACTGAGATTCCCAGGTGCCTCCTTGCAGCACTACGCATATGGCTCATTAATTATTCAGACTGAGGATGTGGAATCTGGGGCCAATTTGCATTCGTCTACCTGTGTGTGCTGCAGTGATGCTGGGCAGAGGGCAGTAAACAAGCAGCCTGCTCGGAGCTTAATGACTTTCTGTCTCACAGTTTGTCCCGATTAGATGTGTTTAATGCCAGTCGCTGTGGAACAGCTTGTTTTCCCTCCACACCCTCAGAACTGCTGAGTGGGTTTTTGGATGAGAGTCCCACCTAAAAACTCGGCCTCGACTCAGACAGGGTCACAAAATAAGTGCTGCATAGCCCGAGTCTTTCAAGCTCTGCTCTGATTAATTTTTTAGTTAAGACTCGTTTATCATTTCCTCTAAAATTAGTCGTACATTTTTGGCTCTTGTTGTTTACCATTATTCTTTTGGCAGACGCTCTTAACCACAAAAGGATCTTACGTAATGCAGTCTAAGCAGTTGTGGGTTAAGTCGGGTTGCAACACAGATTCACAACATCTCTGAGCGAGTCTAGGACAACGGGGGGGGGGGAAGAACTCCCTAAATGTTATAAGGAAGAACCCTTGGGAGGACCAAGAGTCAAAAAGGGAGCCAACCTCCTTGGACAGTGTCAATTTTTCCTCATAAGGAATAACTGAAAGAATTTGACCAATCAGAGCTCGGTTGTCAGGCAGAACAGCTCATCCTGCTAGTAGCAGAGCACAAGAGCTTATAGGACAAGCTACACGCTGACTCTAAAAACATGGATATTAAAGAAAAAATCTGACAGAATATAGCAGAAAGGCTGGAGAATGACGCTGATAAACCTCACAGTGACTGTATAGAAGGGAAATTAAAGAACGCAAATGCGCACAGGGAGTTTTCGGAGTGTTTAGACGTTAAACGCGTCGGACTCGTTAAAAATCATGTTTTTTCTTGCATAAAAATCGGACTCGTGTGAAAAGGCCTATATTCAGTAAATCTGAGTTTGCAGTTTGTCTGAGTGTCTTGTTTCAGAGGTTCATGTTTCTATTTACCGAAGCTCTGTCTCGGTCTGCACCTGTTAAACCAGCCTCGCGTAAAGTGCGCTAACAGCCGCCTCAGGCACACACACTAAGGGTACGTTGCATGATGCAGGCGAGTTCATTATTGTGAACACTAAACCATAATCAATCATTACACAGACGTTTGGCAAAGTACTAAGAAACTGTCCAGAATTTCTTCAGCGGGTCATTTCTGAGGAATGCAAGTGGAAGGTTAGTGTGAGTCTTGTTGTTATTGACCAAATACTTATTTTCCACCATAATTTACAATTAAATTCTTTAAAAATCCTACAATGTGATTTCCTGGATTTTTTTCCTCATGTTGTCTCTCATAGTTGAAGTGTAGCTATGATGGAAATGACAGACCTCTCTCATCTTTCTAAGCAGGAGAACTTGCACAACCAGTGGCTGACTAAATACTTTTTTGCTCCACTGTACAAGTTTAGAAAGAGGTTATTTCTCACATTGCACGTTGTGTATGGGAGCATGACATACTCCCTCTGGTGTTCAAAAAATGCAGTTGCATTAGATGCACATGCACATCATGCCATTTTTGTGTCGTGTCATGATGCACCGATACTCGGCCAACATTCTTTCAGACAAAAATGCTGGGAAATTGAAAACTGAAATATGAGATCCACTTTCCTGTAGAGAGAAAATGGATGTGCTTGTGCAAAAGAATGGTGCCAGCAAGGAAATATTTTGGTTTCATCCAAACAGACTGGAAGAAGAACTGAATGAGAGCATTGTTGTGTGCTGTCTGTACTTAGGGACTTCGCTTTGCACTTCAGTTGTGGAAGATGAACGAGGATAAACTAGCACTCAGCAGGCAGCAGCTTGCTGTCCAGATGCCTGTATAGAAATGCATGCACTAAAAACAGCAATTATTATAGCCGTCATTATAGATAATTGTGATATTCAGAGCTATTGTAGGTGGTAATTAACCTATATGGTAGTTATATAGAACCACTGGAAAAGTATATGCTGTGTTGTACGGTTCTGTAATGGTCACATGGTTCCTCCTAACCGAATTTGAATTTGGTTTGTCATGATGATTCCTAAGACGATAATCGTTTGCAAAGCCCTACTCAGGATCCTCACACAATTTTCTGCTGTGCTTTGGGATTCTGTCTGATGCAAACTTGAACCACCTGTGTTATGAAATAAAACAGCTTCACTGCTCTGTCACCTATAAACAGAAAGCAGGCCAGTGGAACCTGTTTTATCCAGAATGCCTTGTTGCAGCTTGCGCTTGGTGAGCGTAAGACGTCTTCCGAAGATCAGTGTTTGCACAGGTGTAATGTTCGGCTGCTTTGTAAATGGGATTTGGCCCCAGCGTATGCCTAGTTTAAATAAAGGTTCAATTGAAAACAAACTCTTAAAGGCTTGCTTCAAGTGTTTACACTGTAAAAAGGTAACTCTAGGCTAGAGTTTCTTTATAAACTCAGATATTGACTTAACTGATTCTCGTTGACTGAGGCATTTTTTAGTTTCTTGCGTTTACAAGCTTACATACTGTATAGATGGGGTGTGTGATATTGTGGGGGGAAAAACTCCATGTTTTCTGGGATTTTATGAGTATTGATAATTAGCCAGTTCTTTGCCAGTGTACATCTTGGGTCTGAAGTATTACATTTTTGAGCCCACCTTTCCCAACTGTCTGAATTGGCACTCTTTCACGATGTAATTGGTGAGAGCTTTTGTTACGCTGTTGCTTTTCTTGACATGTAGGACTTTTTCGCTGAACGATTCCACTGAGTGTGTTTTTGTGCTAGTGGCTGGTCGTGGACAGCCGACTCCCGAATGTAATCATCATCTTCATATTCTACATGGCTTGTTCGCAGATGGAGAAATATGTTAGTTGTCTAACCGTCTTTAACAGCAACCGAATTCCAACATACAATGGGGCAAGAAAGTATTTAGTCAGCCACTGGTTGTGTAAGTTGTCCTACTTAGAAAGATGAGAGAGGTCTGTAATTTTCATCATAGCTACACTTCAACTATGAGAGACAAAATGAGGGAAAAAAATCCAGGAAATCACATTGTAGGATTTTTATAGAATTTGATTGTAAATCATGGTGGAAAATAAGTATTTGGTCAATAACAAAAGTTCAACTCAATACTGTGTAACATAACCTTTGTTGACAATGACAGAGGTCAAACGTTTCCTGAAAGTCTTCACCAGGTTGGCACACACTGTAGCTGGTATGTTGGCCCATTCCTCCATGCAGATCTCCTCTAGAGCAGTGATGTTTTGGGGCTGGCACTGGGCAACACGGACTTTCAAGACACGCCTGGCACTGCAGGATCCGAGTCCCCCTCGGCGTAGTGTGTTACTGATGGTAGCCTTGTTACTTTGGTCCCAGCTCTCTGCAGGTCATTCATCAGATCCCTCCGTGTAGTTCTGGGATTTTTGCTCACCGTTCTCATGATCATTTTG
>JAJAGP010003825.1:0-40811 GCA_025084515.1 Ancistrus triradiatus | reverse complement strand
TTTATTTATTTATTTATTTTTATAACTTCCGTCATACACTTTCAGGTAGAATGCAAGCAAATGTTATATGCCTTTACGAACTTTTTGGAAACAAAGGAATACTACTTATAATAGGACAGGTACATACACTTACGAACACCACTTACAGCTTGTTACAAATAAGTAGCGGAAAGTCATACACAAAACGAGTGACTTACACAAAAAGTCTCTAAACACATCAACCAAGTTCGAAACATGCCTGCTGTTTCCGGCCACAAAGTCCAGAGTAAAAAGGCAGATTTTTATTTCCATTTATTATCATTTTAAGACACTTGTTGTTAAAGCGAACGGATGTTGATCGGATGGACATTAAACGGCACTCACCTGTATTATTAATTAATTATTCAGAATAAAGTTTTCTGTAATACTTAATTTTGTTTCTTCATTCTTATGCCTAGTGAGTTATAAAGAACTGAAGATAACAAAAGAGACACTGATTTCGGATCAGAACACTGGGATCGGTGCGTCTCTAGTAGCCTTATTGTTGATTGGGATTTGTTTGCACTTCCTGTGTTAGTGACGTGATGTTAGCTTGACCTCTGATTGATGTATCCACCATTTGCTCTAATAAACCTTGTGTTCTGCTTTCAGGTGTGTCATTGAGGAGGGCTTGTCATTCAGGATGGTCACCATTCCAGAGTACTACACGGGGAAGAACGTGCTGATCACAGGCGCCACAGGCTTCATGGGCAAAGTGCTGCTGGAGAAGCTGCTGCGCTCATGTCCCGGCCTCAGAGCGGCCTACGTCCTCGTCAGGCCCAAAGCCGGCCAAACACCCAGTGCTCGCGTCACAGACATGATCAACTGCAGGGTGAGTGCAGGGCCACGGGTGTTGGCTTCAGGTTTTCTTCAGAGATGTGATGTCTGGATAGAGGTTCTAGAAAGTTCTGTAGTAGGTGTGGCCGAGTACTTAACAGCCTGACTAAAAAAGGACACTCAGAATTATTAGGTTACCACTCGTACCCAGCTTTTATAACGTCTCCTGCTTATTTTATGTTGTCTGGCCTGAAGATGGACGACTTAGGATTATCTGGAAGGGGTGGGGTTTTTGTACATTGGAAACATTTCGGCTGTTTTTCCCATTACCAGCCGAAATTTCAGTGCATTGCCACGTGAATCCTACTTTGCCGTAACACAAAGTCTCTGTCCTCTCTTGTAAAAGTCTGAATCTGATCAAAATGTCATTGAGGCTTAGATGAACCTGGAAAAGTTTAAAGCTTAAAGCATGGTGTTAATGGTAGGAGACCACAGAGAAACTTACAAATATTGCTGCAAGTTTGCCAGACGGAAGTCTGATTTTCTGTGGACAGGTGAGAGCTCAGTCATACTCTGGTACAAATGCAGAACGCTGTGTTTTAGAGGAAGCCGGACAACACACACCAACACCCAGAACTTCCTGTGAAACCTTGTGGGTTCAGGGCCTGGTGGTTCAGTAGAGCTAACGGAAATGTTCTTGCAACGACTAGTTGATCAACAGCTTTAGTTCATCGGATTCTTGGCTAGCTAGCTAGTTAGTTACAAGCCAGGTTAGTGAAGCGATACACAGACGCTTCAGCTTGACAACAAGTCAAGATCGAGAAGCGGTATGCTTCTGTCTGTGTACGGTATTACAAACTGTTGTACCTCCAGGATCATGGTGCAGTGCATACAAGTGCCAGGTACAGTAAATATAAGCCAGTGCACAGTACTAAGTCTATGAATTGGGGCACGAGGTATATAATACAGGAAAGTGGTAATATGGCTGTGCAGGACAGACTACAAAATTGTGTAGTCATGCAGAAATGTTGTACAGTACCTCAGTATTTTTGGGTACCACTGTTATTCACTAGATGTGACTCGCACTAATATTACATTGCTTTATAGTGGACTAAATCATGCTCAGAGATTTGACTTGTATTCTCCATTTTATGTATATTACAGTTTATTTATTATATTTTCTTTGAATTATATTCTCTATTTTATTTAAGTCTCTATATTATTTTATAGAGACGTACTTTTTTTTGTATTATACGCTTTTTTTCTTAGTATATTATAGGTTATTTATATTTTCTTTTTAATTATATTTTTTATTTTATTTATTATATGCTATTTTCTTTCATCTCCATATTAAATTATAGTTTTATATTTTCTTTTTATTACATTTTGTATCTTAGTATATTTTCTTTTTAATTATATTCTCTTTTATTTATATGCTATTTTATTTAATCTCTATATTATGATATTATAGTTTTATATTTTCTTTTTATTATATTCTCTATTTTAGTTTACGTTATAATATATGTGTATATATATATATATATATATAATATATTATATATATATATATATATATATATTATATATATATATATATATAATTATTTGTTAATTTATTTATTATATCTTTTTCTTTATCCTCCAGATTAGTTTTATATTTTTCCCGTTTTTATTAACATTTTGTTATCTTAGTATATTTTCTTTTTATGATATTCTTCTTTTATTTATATGCTATGTTATTTAATCTCTATATATGCTATTATAGTTTTAATTTCGTTTTATTAATTCTCTATTTTAGTATATTATATTATTATATATATATATATATATATATATATATATATATATATATATATATATAGAATATATATATTTATATATATTTGTTAATTTATTTTCTATTTTATTTATTATATGCTAATTTCTTTAATCTCCATATTATAGTTTTATATTTTCTTTTTATTATATTCTCTATTTTAGTATATTATAATATATATATATATATATATATATATTTGTTAATTATTTTCTATTTTATTTATTATATGCTAATTTCTTTCTGTATTCTGTAATTATATTCTGTATCTTTAGTATATTATAGGTTATTTATATTTTCTTTTTAATTATATTTTCCTATTTTATTTGTGCTATTTTATTTCATCTCCATATTACTTTAAAGTTCTCTATTTTAGTATATTATAGGTTGTTTTCTTTTTAATTATATTCGCTATTTTATTTAATTTCCATATTATGATAGTGTTATATTTTTGTTTTATTATATTCTCTATTTTAGTATACTATAGGTTTTTTATATATATATTTTTTTATTATTTTCTATTTTATTTATTATATACTATTTTATTTCATCTCCATATTATGACATTATAGTTTTATATTTTTTTATTATATTCTGTAATTTAGTATGTTATAGGTTATTTATATTTTTTTTATTATATTTTCTATTTTATTTATTATATGCTATTTTATTTCATCTCCATATTATATTATAGTTTATTATATTTTCTTTTTATTATATTCTGTAATTTAGTATATTATAGGTTATTTATATTTTCTTTTTAATCATATTCTCCATTTTATTTATTTTCCATTTTAATTCATCTTCATAATATTATATTAGTTTCACTGTATTTTCTATTTTAGTATATTATGGTTTATTTATATTTTAGTTTTTAATGTACTCTCTATTTTATTTATTATATTCTCCATATTATATATTATAATTTATATTTTATAATTTATATTTTATCTGTTAGAAGTTTTTCTTTTTTGTAATTAGTTTCACACTGTTTATATTATATATTGTATTTTATTTTTTTATAGTTTTATATTATGTTTATTTAATTCTCTGTTATATTTTACATGTTATTTTGTTGTTGTTTTTTTCTCTGTCTTATATTTTCATTTCTATTATGGAAATATATTCTCTATTCTGAGTGTTTTCTGCTTACCGTCTGTGTACTTTGAACTCTTATTATAAATGTAATTTTTTTTAGGGGTTTTAAGTCCCAAAGTTTTTTCCTCATCACATTTAGGAAGTTTTTCCTTGCTTTTTTTTTGTCGCTCTAGACTAGCTCAGTTAGGGCTGTGGTTCTAGATAGTTTTAAAGCTGCTTAGAGACAATGCACAGTTGTATAAAGCACTATGTAAATACATTTTAACTTTGACACTGATCTCTATTATAGATACTATTTAAAAGTCATACAGGTGATTTAATCGCGTGGCAAATTTAGCCCATGGTTCACTAAACTCAACTAAACTAAACTCTCATCTATTTAAAAATTGTGGTCTTTGTTGTCTTTTTGGTGGCTGAATCTCTGAGGCTTTACTTCATAACATTCTTCGTGGAAATAGAGAGCACAGAATTTCAGCTCCTCCATGAATTGTGATGAAGCCCTGTTAGTTTTATTTTGGAATCCAGACTGCACCAGTAGATGAACTGTAGCCACACTTTTCTTTGACTCTGTGTCTTCTAAAAAGTGGCGCAAACTGAGCAAAGCTTATCCGCTTAAGAAAATCCTTTTTCGGCGTAAGCCACAAGAAAGCAGATGGACCAGATGTAGAATAGCTTTCTTGAGACATAATGGCGTTTTGATTAGGAAACGCTGTGCAGTCTCAAGCACGGCTTTATTTTCTCTCCCTCCGAGACCTCAAAGCTGTATCCGTTACCTGACTCCATTCTGGTGTATTTAATGTGCTTAAAGCTGGGCTCGGATCTGTAATTATTCGCCTTTAATGTGTTCGCCTCAGCTTTTCGACAGATTGCGGGAAGAGCAGCCGGGGTTTGAGGAGAAGATTGTGGCGGTGAACAGTGACCTGACGCAGCCCGAGTTAGACCTGAGCAAAGAGGACCAGGGCACACTGACGGACTGCATCAACATCGTCTTCCACTGTGCTGCCACCGTCCGCTTCAACGAGCACCTCAAGTACGATTTGGCCTTCTGTCTGTCTGTCTAAGCACCAGTGGTGCCCCTATGATCTTCACCATCTCTTTTGATTAGACTGTAAATAAGGCTGGTGGGAGTGTAAATAAGGTGCATATGACCTGAGCTAGGGCTGGGATGGTATGAGGCATTCACAGGAAGATGTTTGTTCATATATGGTGGCACAGTGGGTAGTCCCGGTACAGCTTCAGAAGCCTGCGTTTGATCTCTGCCTCTCAGCCTGTGGTCTGTCTGTGTTTAGAAATGATGAGCCAAACTACCGAGCACCTGGTCTGTAACAATGTTCAGGCATGTGGCACATATCAAACATCCAGGATATCCTAGCAGAACGTTACCCAGAGCTTTACACTCCCTTCACCTGCTTGGCTTCTTCCCACAGTGTGTCCTGTTATTATTGATCCTGTTATCCCATTATTGAGCAAACACGGCTTTTTCACACTACATTTCCCAGCGTTCATCACTTCCACCACGTCACTCCCTACATCATGTACTGTACTGGATTCTCCCAAGATGTTTCCATATGGAAAGACATACCTGTCTATATAAGGTCTGACAGCTAATGATGCATATCAGAACAAAAACCAAGCCATGAGGAGCAAAAATTCCTGTAGAGCTCAGACATCGGAGGATTGTGTGGAGGAACAGGTCTGGAGAAGCCTACAAAAATCTGCTGCACTGCAAGTTCCCAAGAGCGCATTGGCCTCAACAATTCTTATATGGAAGAAGTTTGGAACAACCAGGACTCCCCACCAAACTAAGTAATCGGGAAAGAAGGGCCTTGGTAAGAGAGCTGACGTAGAACCCAATGGTTACTGTGACTGAGCTCCAAAGCTCCTGTGTGCAGACGGGAGAAACTTCCAGAAGGTCGACCATCACTGCAGCGCTCCACCAATCTGGGCTTTATGGTAGAGCGACCAGACAGAATCCTCTTTTTGATGTTCTGGGCTGCTGGCCCCAAGGTTCCTGTGTCAGTATCAGTCTCTGTTCAGTTTGTCCGGTCTGAAACCAGCACAGTTTCCATTTTATGCCTCACAACTTGCAAACACTTGTGTCTATAAATGATTAACACAGTGGCTTGCAAGCTCAAGGAGCACAAAGTCAATGTTGGCGGTACAATACTGAAAACGTGATTTTGTTTCCAAATATGTCTGTCTTCCCTCCCCTAAACACAGACTGCCGTGTATGTGCCTCCGCTGGTTGGTTAGGCCAAGAGCCACGTGAGTGCCACCTGTTGTTCTTTTCTGAACAAACCTGAGCGGATAATCAGGTGCTGTAAAATGCTGACGTGGACTGGAATGGAAGAATAATGTCGACCAGCTGTGGCATTCTAATTACACCTGAATCAGCTCTAAAACTTTTGGGCAATTCGTTCTGAGGCACAAAACCTACTTTTGACGTTCTCTGGCTTTCACAATGCGAATCTGACGCGGTATCGTCTTAAAACAGCCACCTGTGGTGCCTTAATGTGACGTGATCGGTATGAGCACAGTACAGGATTTGCTCTTAGACCGTTTGTTCTGGGGTGTTGATTAGAGACTCCATGCAGCTGAACGTGCTGGCCACGCAGAAGATGCTGAATCTGGCGCACAGGATGAAGCACTTGGAGGTGTTTATTCACGTCTCCACAGCCTACGCCAACTGTGACCGTGAGCTCATCGAGGAGGTCGTCTACCAGCCACCCGTCGACTACCGAAAGCTCATAGACACGCTGGAGTAAGTCCTTCTAAACACAACTCCTTATTAGTGATGTTCAGTATGACATTAAATCTTGATTGTAGAGTTGATATGGGAATGAACAGAATTGTTTCTTAAGTGTTTGCAGTTATGTAGGACTGCAGTTGGTAGATTTCTGCAAGAAGAATGTGAACTGGGTGAATAAAAGTCAGCAGTAATTGCTTCCATTGAGGAGTAATGGGGTTAATGAGAAGAAAAAACTTCTAGCTTGGCCCTGTAACATGTTTATAGGGCACCTCTAATATTGATGCCTTTTGTAGAAAAGTACTGGGTGTGGCCCCATCTATAAATGCAACAAGCCACCCTTAGGACCATCACAGTTCAGCACAACTCTGTTGTACAGGTGGATGGATGATAAGCTGGTCAGTCTGATGACCCCTAAGCTGCTCGGCCAGCAACCCAACACGTACACTTACACCAAAGCCCTGGCAGAGTATCTGGTGCAGCAGGAATGTGGGAACCTCAACGTGGCTATCATCCGGCCCTCCATAGTGGGAGCCAGCTGGAAAGAGCCCTTCCCAGTAAATATCCCAGACTCTGCTGTAATCTCTTACATCAGTGTATTATTGTGTTGTTTGACCTGTTTTTCCCACACTAGGGCTGGATAGACAACTTTAATGGACCAAGTGGAATTTTTATTGCTGTGAGTAGTGCAGTTATGGGCGTCACTCTAATCGTGTGGGTCTTGGGAATTTGGCAGTGGATTGTGAAGCCATTGTGTTTTCGTAGGCGGGGAAAGGCATCCTGCGCACCATGAGGGCCTCCAACAGTGCCGTCGCTGACCTCGTGCCTGTCGACGTGGTCATTAACACGACGCTGACTGCTGCCTGGTATTCAGGCTCTCAGAGACACACCAGGTCAGTGGGGATACCTGCTGTGTACCTCATCAATCCTACTCAAGCTAGCAGATCAAGTCAGCTCCAGAACGTCTGGCAACATGCATTGGTTAGAGAAAGATTACTACAGTGGTGCCTCAGTTCTTTGTTAATTCGTTCCAGAAGGCTTATCAGGTGGCAGAACTTAAGATGTTGAGGTTCTCTTTAGGAGAGTCTAGGGTGGACAGGATTAGGAAATGAGATCATCAGAGGGACAGCACAGGTTGGAAAATTGGGAGACAAAATTCGAGAGGGAAGACTGAGATGGTTTGGACATGTGCAGAGGAGGGATAGTGGATATATTGGTAGGAGGATGTTGGAGATGGAGCTGCCAAGCAAGAGACGGAGAGGAAGACCAAAGAGGAGTTATTTGGTTGTGGTGAATGAAGATATGCAGGGAGTTGGGGTGAGAGTAGAGGACGTGGAGGACAGGGTGAGGTGGAAACGTTTAACTCGCTGTGGTGACCCCTGATAAAGGGAGAAGCCGAAAGAAGAAGTAGTTCCAGAAGGCTTATCGAGAACCGAGAACGAGTACCGAGCATGTTTTTCTGTCAGTGTCAGTGCTGTAGAAAATAAAAACACAATCAAATTGTGAATCACTGAATCGCTGTGTACTGAATCGTGAATCAAGAATCGAATTTCTGCTGAAATGAGTCACGCAGAAAGGTGCCGGGTACCGAGCGAACGACGAGAACGGAGACACATTTTCCTAGTCCAAATGCGTAGAGAACCGAGGTACCACTGTATTCATATTCAAAGTTACGTTGGGAGGTGTGAGCAGTGTGTCACTGGAAGACATCACAACTCCCTTTTTTAAATATATTTGCTTTAATTAAGGGCTGCGCTGTATTTCAGTGTGGGATTAATTACCACTGTTATAACCACAGAGGCATTTTTATACATACTTTACAAAAGATCCTGCTTTTCTAACAAGTTCATCTTGTGCTTACAGGCCAAAAAGTATGTTGGTCTACAACTGCACCACAGGGGCAATCAATCCATTTCACTGGGGAGAAGTCGGTATGTATCTTTATTTAATCATAATCAAAGTTCGTCTTTCTGTGCAAGTCAGATGTCAGATACCTTCCCATTTACAAACTATTCGACCTTGCCTTGCCTTTGTAGCAAGAAATAAGAAAAGAGAAAAACTTCCAGCTCCATTTTGTCCTTACCTTTCACATTTTAGAATATTTTTTATTTCATAGCTGCAGTTTCCTTCCTGACCTGCCTGCAGGACCTTGGATGAATCATAGCATGCCATAAGCGATGGCACTGTCAGTAAAGTAGTTCAGCTTTTGTGCATCTTGGCTTTCAACTTTCGATTCTTGCTCAGAGAAAAAAGAAAACCATCTCCTGCATTTCCTGGATTTTCTCCCGGGGGTTCTGTTTGCTTTGCAGTCGTATATAAATAGACATCTACATGCAAGCTTGTACCACACTTACAGTTAGCTCCAGAATTATTGGCACACTTGGGGAGGATGGGTAAAAGTGTCGTTGGTAAATGGGGGTCATTGTTTTTATGATGAATCATCTTATATTTGCACTGAAAATGTAAATCTACCCTTTAAGTGAAGTAAATGTATTTGGAAAAAAAAATCTAAATCCTTGTCAAACAATTGGCACTCTGTGTGGGCCGGTCAAGTTCTTCCACACAACTCACCCAACTGTGAATTTATGGACCTTGGTTCATCAGACTGCCAGATTGAGAAGCATGATTCCATTTCTCCAGAGTCCAGTGATGGCATGCTTTACACCCTTCTATCTTGACGCTTGGCATTGTGCTTGGTGATGTAAGGCTTGCACGCAGCTGCTCGCCATGGAAACCCATGCCACAAAGCTCCCAGTGCAGTTTTTTTGGGCTGCTGTTAATACCAGAGGTTTGGAACTCTGCAGTTATTGGGTCAGCAGAGAGTTGGTGACTTTTACACACTATGCAGCTCAGCACTAGGCAACCCCTCTCTAACTTGGCTAAGTTGCTGTGGGTCCTAAATGCTTCCACTTTTTAATAATACCATATCTCAGAGGGAAGAAATTGTTGATGACTTGTAACGGTGGCATCCTGTTACAGTGCCATGCTCGAAATCAGTGAGATCTTTCTGTCACGAACATTTGTAAAGGCAGACTGCATGGCTAGGTGCTCGATTTTATACACCTGTTACAATGGGACTGAATGCAACACCTGACGTCAGTGATTACGAGGTGTGTCCCAATAGTTTTGTCCATATAGTGCATGTCTGAATTGATTGAGTATGGTGAGTTATGTGATCTTCAATGATGGCATGTGCTCTTATGTCAGTCTAAATTCACTTTTCTCAAAATATTGTGTCGGTGTAATCCCACCGAAGTGCTGGACCACACGCAGTCCAATCATAACCCATCATCTGAAGACGTCAGTGTAACTGCTGAAGTTGATCTAAACATGACCTCGTTGTTACAACAGACGTGCCCTATGAAGTCTTCTTTCCTATCCCACCGTACAGCACGCATTACAAACAAAACTCTGTTTATTGGAGCACCACCTGATGGATTTAGCCTTGGAGGTAATAGCTGCTGGAAACAGTAGTTTCTGAGGACCTGATTTCAAATACTACATATATAATATTAGTGAGTGGCAAAAGTATGTGAACCTCTAGGATTAGCAGTTAATTTGAAGGTGAAATTAGAGTCAGGTGTTTTCAATCAATGGGATGCCAATCAGGTGTGAGTGGGCAACCTGTTTTATTTAAAGAACAGGGATCTATTAAAGTTTGCTCTTCACAGCATGTTTGTGGAGGTGTATCATGGCACGAACAAAGGAGATTTCTGAAGACCTCAGAGTTGTTGATGCTCATCAGGCTGGAAAAGGTTACAAAACCATCTCTAAAGAGTTTGGACTCCACCAATCCACAGTCAGACAGTTTGTGTACAAATGGAGGAAATTCAAGACCATTGTTACCCTCCCCAGGAGTTTTCGACCAACAAAGATCACTTCAAGAGCAAGGTGTGTAATAGTTGGCGAGGTAACAAAGGACCTCAGGGTAACTTCTAATCAACTGAAGGCCTCTCTCACATTGGCTAATGGTAATGTTCATGAGTCCACCATCAGAAGAACACTGAACAACAATGGTGTGCATGGCAGGGTTGCAAGGAGAAAGTCACTGCTCTCCAAAAAGAACATTGCTGCTCATCTGCAGTTTGCTAAAGATCACGTGGACAAGCCAGAACGCTACTGGAAGAATGTTTTGTGGACAGATGAGACCAAAATAGAACTTTTTGGTTTAAAAGAAAAGTGTTATGTTTGGAGAAAGGAAAACACTGCATTCCAGCATAAGAAGCTTATCCCATCTGTGAAACATGGTGGTGGTAGTATCATGGTTTTGGGTCTGTTTTGCTGCATCTGGGCCAGGACGGCTTGCCATTATTTATGGAACAATGAATTCTGAATTATATCAGAGAATTCCAAAGGAAAATGTCAGGACATCTGTCCATGAACTGAATCTCAAGAGAAGGTGGGTCATGCAGCAAGACAACGACCCTAAGCACACAAGCCGTTCTACCAAAGAATGGTTACAGAAGAATAAAGTTCATGTTTTTGGAATGGCCAAGTCGAAGTCCCTGACCTTAATCCAATGGAAAGTTTGTGGAAGGACCTGAAGCGAGCAGCTAATGTGAGGAAACCCACCAACATCACAGAGCTGAAGCTGTTCTGTGCAGAGGAATGGGCCTAAAATTTCTCCAAGCCGGTGTGCAGGACTGATCAACAGTTTTACAGGAAACGTTTAGCTACCATGAACATGATGTGTGTCCAAATCATTGTAATGTATTTAACATGAACCTGCATAAATCCTGAATTTGTTCAAAACCCAGACTCTAACCCTAAATCTGAGGTTATAATAATGGTCAAATTCATCATTAAGTCAGGCAGTGGTGTAAACAGTGATTGTATTGTTCAAAAGTTTGTTCTTTTACAGGTTCCTTATCTGCTGTGCAAAGTTCACCCTGTTGAAACCCCAATTTTGTCTCATAGAGTACCATGTTATATCCACTTTCAAGAGGAACCCTCTCGAGCAAGCGATCAGGCGGCCCAATGTATATCTCACATCCAATCACCTAATCAATCAGTACTGGATTGCTGTGAGCCACAAGGCACCAGCTTTCCTCTATGACCTGTGCCTCAGGATAACGGGACGGGAGCCCAGGTAAAACGGTCCCTCCGGATCCTCCTCCTCGTGCTCGGTCTAACCTCGCGTCGCGCGTTGACGTTGCCCCGCTGCAGAACAGGGGAGAATGCATAAGCCAGCAGGAAGCGGCTGGGTTCTGCACTCTCCCTCCATTCTGTCTCATCTGCTGCCCTGTCCTGTTTCAATGTTGTCCTGTCTGTGTGTCTCTGCATGTGTATTCCTCCCTGCAGAGAACTGTATAAACATGTCATTCAAGACCAACCCCTTAGAGCAGGCGTTCAGACGGCCCAATGTTAACCTTCGTTCCAACCCGTTTACCAATCAGTACTGGACGACGGTGAGCCACACCATCCCCGCCCTGCTCTACGATGCCTATCTGTGGCTCACAGGGCAGAAGCCTCGGTAAGGTCCACAAGCCATGCCCTGCTTAACCCCTTTCCTGGTATCCTGCGTGCTGTGTGTGGTGTGGATTTACCAGTCACTTGGAAATGGTGGCCGTCCAGATTTCTGTCAGCTTTTGAATCACCTGAAGTGGTGCTGCTGGCGCTGGGTTTGGGTTTTGAAGTCGAGGTGAATGGACATGAGATTTAACCACATGGACATTTTGCCAGTCATCTGAGAAGCCTCTTTGGTTTATTAGTTCAGCAGTAAAAAGCTTGGGCACTTGGAAAATGACATGGTTTTAACCTTCTAATTGAAAAGACGTTCATGCAACCTGTGCAGATTCTCTGTATACGTTCCCCACTGTGTTCACAAACAATACACTATATGAAAAAGATTGAGGAAAATGGAAAAAAATAACTGGTGCCACATCCTGCTAAATCACAAAGGATTTCAGTTGGGTTGCATTTGTAGGTTCTCAGTCAGCCAGGTCATGGTAGATTTATGTGTTTGAGCTGAAGCCAACTGGACGACTTCTTGGTTCTTGATGTTTCGCCTCTAATCTGAAAGGCTTCTAGAAGTTCTAGAAGTGGATTCAGTCCCAGGTTTCAGTCCCATCATAGATTCAGTCCCAGGATTCAGTCCCATCATAGTTGGATTTCTGTAGTTATTTGATTATACAAGTGGTCATATATACAGCATACTCCAGTCTAGAAATCAGATTAAGAAATCTGATAAAGAATGGGATTTTATCCCAGTAATCGGGGTACTCATAGCATGTATACCAGTTACCCGATTATATTTGGTCACCAGGCCCATGTATTCTAAAGACTTGGGTTTATTTGGCCTCTTTTTCCATTGACTTTAGCGTTCTTTTTTGCTGGATCTGGCAACCCCGGAATCAAAAGGCAGCAAAACGTCTGTGGAACCCTTTGGAGACGCAGTATATATTTGAGAAAATTGATTATTTAATATTAATGTTTGGAGTTTGACACTTATTTCTATGAGATTCACGGCGAGTCATGTAAGCCCGGAGCTTTCCCATGATCTGATTATTCAACTGCATGTAAACTCGATCAGATTACTGACAAAATCTGATTTTCTGCAGGTATCGGATTATTAATGGCATGTAAACGCACTCACTGACCCACTGTGTCAATACATGAGTTGTTAGGATCACGGGGCCAAGGTGTGACCAATTGGAGCCGTTGGGGTCACATGGATCGAGGTGCGAATGAGGGTTAAACCACCTAGGAAGGGATCACAAGACTGCTCTGCAGGTGGCTTATAATTGGTGATGTAAACTACCCTTCTGTTCAATGATGGCAGTTCTAACTGAACATAGATGGCCTCCTTAACAAATCTTTCAAACCACATGTCTTTTCTGTCCAAAATATGAACATTTGAGCATTGCATTTAAAGAAGGGACACTCCTTTGAGGATACCCTACTAGAGATTAAATATGGGACTCCCCATCAGCTTCTAAAATTGAAGAAGCCTTTTGGATGGGAGGTGAAACCTCTTCAAGAACCAAGAAGTCACCCAGTTGCCTCAACTCAAACACTCAAGTCTGTATAGCTAAACGTTTGTGACCCAATGATGACATCCAAAAACATGGCATTAGCACAGAGTTTGTTCCCTATTGGTGCTACAACAACCTTCAGTCTTCTGATCGTCTTCTGCAGTGTCGTTCAGATCCCGTGACTAGATGCCCCCATGATGTACGTCCAAAGGTTGTGTCAAGTCATTTTAAATTAGAACATCAACTAAATGTCATTGGACCTGGGTGCCCAAACTATCGTGTGAAGATCAAGTAGCTTCATCAGAGCTTGGCAAATGTGTACGCTCCTTCTGATCTGAGCGGCGTCTGGTTTATGTCTAACAGGATTGTGTTATTGGTGCTGTCTGGAGGTTTGTGGTTGGAGTGTTATTGCCGTGGTGTACATTTGATGCCTTTTATTCCTCTTGGAGAGAAACTGGGTGCAGTTGTTTAAATATCAACCCCAGGTTGGCAACGTCTGTCATTTCTACATAATATTTGATAGAGACATGAAAACAACCTTGTAATGTGTAGTCATTGTAATTATGTAATTTGTCACCGAGTAATCCGACCAGGCTCTCCAGGTGCTCTCCAAGACGAGTCACACCGAGTCCTAACCCTGTTCTGTTCTAACAATCGTTCTTTGGTGAGAGTAATCTGAATCAGAGCGTCTAAGTTGTGCGTATGACTGGGTTCAGGCTTCTGAATGGTGGAGATGTTCAGCCTGTTATCCTGCTGCTTGTAATGTGATGTGTATTGGATGTGTAGCTGTTTGATACAGAACCTGCGATGTGTATATAGTACTGTGCAAAAGTCTTCAGCCGTGATTAGATTAGATATGCCATTGTTTTTAGCAATGGTATAAACACTATATATAAAAACAGGAAAAATAGCTTCTGTAGGCTACAGTGGAAAGGATGCCAAGTTGACCCAGTCAGAAGAAGTTTGATTGAGAATGGCCTTTTTGGAAAGGTAACCAAGAAACTATTTTTTGGAAGGGGAACAGGGTGAAAAGATACTAAAGCTCACAAAGATTGGAATGAAAATCACTGGAAAAGAGTATTATGGAGTGATGAATCCAAGATTGAAATTTTTGAGTCCAATCGTCAACAATGTGTTACATGTGGGCATTATACCATTGCTAAAACATCAGATTTAATGGTGGCCTAAGACTTTTGCATTGTACTGTGAGTGTATATATACTGGACACCTAAATTTCCTTCATCATAGTCAGATCATACACATAGAGTCTGTAACATGCTAATATACAGGTCTCTCTTCGTCACCAGTGGTCACAGGGACTGTGGTGGCCTAGCGGGTAAGGTATTGGACTCTGAACCAGAAGGTCCAGGGTTCAAATCCTACCTCTGCCAAAGCTGCCACTGTTGGGTCCTTGAGCAAGGCTCTTAACCTGTACCCATTGTAAGTCACTCTAAATGCTGTAAATGCAAACTACATAAAGCAGGTCTTATCCAGTTTGTCGACCAGTAAAAGTCAATGCACACCATGGCCAAAATTGTGTGGACACCCAAAAATGACAAAACCAGTACAAGTATGAACTAAACTACTGCTAAAACAGGCTTTACTCTTCTTAGAAGGCTTTACGTTAGATCATGAAACATGACCGTGAGGCCAGGCACTGATATCAGACAATAAGCCCTGACTCACATCTGGCATTCATCTCAAAGCCGATGGTGTTCAGGTCGGGGTTCTGTGTAAGCCAGCCAAGTTTCCTATCAAAATTGGCAACCCACTTCATTATGGACTATGTTTTAGCAGGGCAGAGCAGGGAGTTGATGAGCTGTTTCATGTTAGCAGACTGCGTCTGTATTAAGAGATCCCCAGTTAGAATGGGTGTCTACATGCTGTTGACCACACAGTGCATTTACCAAAATAAAAAAGGCTGCAATTGACTGAGAGAACCTTTTCCCTTGCTTTGAGATAAGGAAAAAGGCTGGTCACATGTCAAACTTATCAGGTATCTGAATCAGACATGGCATTTACAAGCTTTCACTATTCATTTCAATGTAAAATACCCTAATGTATTAACTAGATCGATCTGCTAGTGGAGATTAATCACGCAACCTCTTCAAAAAGCATGATTATGATTTACTCGTTTTTTATCGCTTTTACTATTTTATTGATTTGCCTTGTCCTTTTTTCATATTCAAAGTTTGATTCTTATGATATTCTTTCCCATGTCTTTATATTCTTGTATTTTTATTATGGAGATGAGCCAAAACATTGTGACCACTAGCTGATGTTATAACAAATAACGTTAATTATCTGGTCAAGGTCTACAGTAGTATTAAGACAGCGAGAGAACAGTCGGTTCTTGTAGTCAGCATGTGGGAGAAATGGGCAGGTGTAAAGGCATGAGCCACTTCAACAAGGGACAAATCTTATGGACTGTGTCCTTGGTTTATCTCCTAAATAATAAGGCTTATGGGGTGCTCCAGCTCAGCAGTTGTGTAAATTCTGACAGCGGAAAAGGAAGGATGAAAGAAACGTGAAATATAGTATTATTTCATTATTATGATATAGATTTGGGACTTGTCAGATCAGACCTTCCTTTGTTGATATATAGTAAGGGCCTTTGACAGTGGACAGGGGTTGGTAAGCACTCTGAACAGCCTGAAAAGGCGGCCTTGTACTCAGCAGGGGCTGCTTCACTGTGTGTTGTGACACAGATGGATTACTTTATTCATCAATAAAGGGAAACTCCAAGCTTTCCCATCTAATTGGCGACTGACCTCATTCACAATTCCCCATTAACATTCCCCATTACAGCCGAGGGAAGATCTGGTTTATATTTGCTCCTTCTCGCTCTCGACATCTCCTCATCAACGCGTTGGAGATTCGAGGTCTCGCTCCAGGCAGTAGTGGAAAGCTCGATCAGCAGATCCCAGAAGTAAACAATACTCCCACACTCACTTGCAGTGTGAACTAGAACAACATGAGTTAAGAGTTCTGTGAATTCGTAGGGTATCCATACTAGCTAGAAATAATCTGCAGTATACAGTGTTTTAACGAGAAAAAATGCAACATAAACACGAAACCATGGCCTGGAGCTGCTGCAACAGCCTGCCACTTCCTCAAGGCGAATCTTGCCAAGCATCTTCCTACATGCCTTCTGTATCCACTATTAAACATTTCTGCGGCTTGTACCACAGAGGCTCCTCTGTCCATTTGGACCAAAACAGAAATTATTGCTTTCATGCACTGTTGAGCCTTGGGTGACAAAACAGTGTTGGACCTCTGTCAATAGCTACTCACCACTGCCGACCGAGAGCACCCACAAGTCTTGTTGTTTAGAAGATGCTCCGACCCAGTCATCTGATCATAAAGATTTGTCTCTTGCTAAAGCGACTGAGGTCTGTACTCCTGAATTCTTCCACGTTGATGCAATGAGAGATATCTTCGTCCAAAACAAAGCAGAGGCAGTACTTACTTACAGACATGGGATTGAAGCCGTCCATCTGAAGCCCAGATGACCCCAGATACACTGTGAATAACCTACTAACCTGTCCTGCCATGAATATTACTTTTGTGTAAACATGGCATTAAAAATCAAATCAAATTCTTCCACATGGAACACGTCCACTATGAGAACCAACCGTTCACTTGCCATGTAGTACAGTGGTGCTTAAGTTTGTGAACGCTCTAGAATTTTCTGTTTTTCTTGATAAATATGAGCTAAAGCATCATCAGATTTTCACACAAGTCCTAAAAGTAGATAAAGAGAACCCAGTTAAACAAATGAGACAAAAATATTATACTTGGTCATTTATTTATTGAGGAAAATGATCCAATATTACATATCAGTGAGTGGCAAAAGTATGTGAACCTCTAGAATTAGCAGTTAATTTGAAGGTGAAATTAGTCAGGTGTTTCAATCAATGGGATGCCAATCAGGTGTGAGTGGGCACCCTGTTTTATTTAAAGAACAGGGTCTATCAAAGTCTGCTCTTCACAACATGTTTGTGGAAGTGTATCATGGCACGAACACAGGAGATTTCTAAGGACCTCAGAAAGAGAGTTGATGCTTATCTGGTTGGAAAAGGTTACAAAAACCATCTCTAAAGAGTTTGGGACTCCACCAATCCACAGTCAGACAGATTGTGTACAAATGGAGAAATTCAAGGGGCCATTGTTACCCTCCCCAGGAGTGGTCGACCAACAAAGATCACTCCAAGAGCAAGGCGTGTAATAGTTGGCGAGGTCACAAAGGGACCCCAGGGTAACTTCTAAGCAACTGAAGGCCTCTCTCACATTGGCTAATGTTAATGCTCATGAGTCCCACCATCAGAAGAACACTGAACAACAATGGTGTGCATGGCAGGGTGCAAGGAGAAAGCCACTGCTCTCCCAAAAAGAACATTGCTGCTCATCTGCAGTTTTGCTAAAGATCACGTGGACAAGCCAGAAGGCTATTGGAAGAATGTTTTTGTGGACAGATGAGACCAAACTAGAACTTTTTGGTTTAAAAGAAAAGCATTATGTTTGGAGAAAGGAAAACACTGCCTCCAGCATAGGAAACCTTATCCCATCTGTGAAACATGGTGGTGGTAGTATCATGGTTTTGGCCCGTTTTGCTGCATCTGGGCCAGGACGGCTTTGCCATCATTGATGGAACAATGAATTCTGAATGATATCAGAAAATTCTAAAGGAAAATGTCAGGACATCTGTCCATGAACTGAATCTCAAGAGAAGGTGGGTCATGCAGCAAGACAGTGCCCCTAAGCACACAAGTGTTCTACCAAAAAAGAATGGTTACAGAAGACTAAAGTTCATGTTTTGGAATGGCCAAGTCCAAGTCCTGACCTTAGTCCAATGGTGGAAATGTTGTGGAAGGACCTGAAGCGAGCAGCTAATGTGAGGAAACCCACCAACATCCCAGAGCTGAAGCTGTTCTGTTTGGAGGAATGGGCTAAAATTCCTCCAAGCCGGTGTGCAGGACTGATCAACAGCTAAAGGAAACGTTTAGCTGCAGTTATTGCTGCACAGGGGGGTCACACCAGATACTGAAAGCAACGGTTCACATACTTTTGCTACTCACTAATATGTAATATTGGATCATTTTCCATTTTCTCTTTATCTACTTTTAGGACTTGTGTGATGATGATGTTTTAGGTCATATTTATGTAGAAATATAGAAAATTCTAAAGGGTTCACAAACTTTCAAGCACCGCTTGTGCTGTTGTAACAATATAATCAACGTTATGTTTCTCGGTCTGTGTGTGGTTTCAATGTTTTGGCCAATAGCCGTATATTACAATAAAATAATACGTTTCGTTACTTCTGTTTTATTGTAACTTGAATGCTTTTGCAGGAAACATGGGCCTCCTCCACATATTCATTAAATCTGCGTTTACAGTACTGTGCAAAACTCTTGGGCCACCATTAGATTTGTTAGGTAATGTTAGATATATAGCATTGTCAATGACTGGACTCAAACATTTCAAACTTGGATTCGTCACTTTTTATTTCTATCCTGCATTTTCTATGGCCACCATGAGATATCTAATCTAATGATGGCCTAAGACTTTTGCACAGTACTGTATATGTTATTAAAAGCCAATCTTTTTTTGGCATGTGTTAATCGACCAGCACGGTTTCCAAGTGGCCTGACCCATCTCTTTATAGTATGATGTCGTCAGTTGTGTAGGTGTCCAGTATATAAATCTAAGGACGCGACACCTCTGAGCGCTTGCTGCAGCTCGTTCTGCATCAGGCGGTCTCCGTTTACTAGCGATAGAAGGTGTGCTGCGTACAAAGCCGATGCTTGTTCTCTGAAGCCGTTTCCCTGGTGATGCAGGATGATGAAGACAATCACGCGCCTCCACAAGGCCATGGTGGTGCTGGAGTACTTCACCAGCCACTCGTGGGTGTGGAACACAGACAACGTCACCATGCTCATGAACCAGATGGGAGCCGAGGACAGAAAGGTGCATGACGCGAACGCATTCATGCAAACACACACACACACACACATTCCATTCATTCAGATGGACACACCACATCAATAGCGGCCTGTGTGTGTTCGCTCTGTGGACTGCTGAGTAACTTGCTAATGGAGTCTTTATGTACAGAGAGCATAACAGACATGCTTGGAATGCCATGGAGAAAATTGCTGTGTCTCTACAAACACCATTTTAAAATACGCACTCGTTTGAAGTCCGCGTGTTTGATTTAACGTGTTTTGTGCAGGTGTTTAACTTTGATGTCAGGCAGCTGCACTGGGCTGAATATATGGAGAGTTACTGTATGGGCACCAAGCAGTACGTCCTGAATGAGGAGTTGTCAGGCCTACCCGCCGCACGCAAACATCTCAACAAGTAAGCAGCACCTGTTAGATACTAACTAAAGGCTTAAAATTTTAACTCGTCCAAAGTCCAGCCCTAGGGCCCAATGCGGACAGATTTTAACTGGCCCGAAGCTAGTGATGAGATAAGATAAGATGAGATGAGATAAGATGGCCTTTTATTATCCCATGAGGGGAAATTTCTTGTTATGGCAACAAGGGCGAAGAAACAGAATAAATACGTTGACACACTTTCAAATAATGAAGTAAAAACCACTATACAATAGAATATGTGAAAAATATACACAATAAACAAATGTAGAAAGAGGTTATTGCACATGAACACACTGCACAGTGTCAGCATAAAGGTATATATTGATGAGGTATAAATTGGTGTGGTCTGGAGCAAAGAGGAAAAGGACCCGTTGGTGTTCTTGGCAAAAGTCATTTACCCATCTGTGGTGGCAGCATCCATGCAGAAAAGTACATTGCGAGGTTAGAGCAACATAACTGCCTTCAAGGCGTCGTCCTTTCCAAAGACGTCCATGCATTTTTCAACAAGGCAATGCAAAACCACATGCTGCTCACATTACAAAGGCATGGACGTGCGGAACAAGAAGGGACGGGTACTGGACTGGCCTGCTGCAGTAGCTGTCCCCAGTAGAGAAAGTGTGGAAAATTTTGAAACAAAAGCCGTGAACCCTATTGAACACCTTAAAACGTGTTTGCAGGAAGAATGGCACAAACATTGGATAGTCTTGCATCCTGAAATGCAGGAATGGATGTTTGTCCATGAATGAAATGAAGTTGACCAGAAAAAAACATGGAATATCCTGGGTTTATGCTGTCTGCAATAAAATACAATTAAATGTAAGCTGTTTAATTAGCTTTTTCTGATTTGGGGTTGTATTAATAGCTTGAATGAGGGTTAATACCAGAACTTTACAGTATACAAATCAAAGTATTCACATGTTTTGGACTAAGGTTAAGATACTGGACTATGGACCAGAAGGTCCAGGGTTCAAAACCCACCTCTGCCAAGCTGCCACTGTTGGGTTCTTGAGAAAGGCCCTTAACCCACAATGGCTTGGATTGTATCCATTGTATCCATACAGCTAAATGCTGTAAAAGTAAAGTTTTAGTGAGTCGACTCCCAAACGGCTCTTCATGTTTTTTTAAACTTGCTTTATAATTTTCTTCACATCCAATTACATTCGCCTTACTCCCCCCTTTGTGAAATAAAATGTCCTCGTTTCAAACAACGCAATAATCTAACAACCTCCCCACACCGATTCTAAACGCGGGAACATGGAACGAACGCGAGCTGATTAAAAGCATTTTGGCGCCATCTAGTGACCGCTGTGTCAATACCAACGCTCCTGTTTGAAGACAGCCGGTTTTTTGACTGCTCCAGTGGTACTTTGAGGGTAAATCCAGCATGTGGAGCGTCAATTTGGTGCGTCACATTTTCCAAATACTTTTAAATTCCAAATTTTTGTCATACCACCCAACGCTGGCGATACAACTGTTTTTGTTCCTGCAGGTTACGGAACATCCGCTACACGTTCAACACCGTCCTGGTGATCCTGATCTGGCGCGTGTTCATCGCCCGCTCGCAGATGGCACGCAACATCTGGTACTTCGTGGTCAGCATGTGCTTCAAGTTCCTGTCGTACTTCAGGGCGTCCAGCACCATGAGATACTGAAGCTGCCGCCCCTCGCTCCCCCGGCCTTCGTCCCTCTGTCCTCCTCTCTGTTTCTCCTTCGATAGCTATGCATACGCTACAGCTGTGGCCTCCAGAGCGGCCGTAGCGCCGGGGCCGACGCCCGCTTCGTAGAAAGCTGGGTGCGTCAGCGGTTGGAGTTGTGATACGGTTTACAGTCGACTCTGGACCTTATTATTAAGCACAATGTGGGGCAGGAGGGACGCGACGGCTCGTTCGTGCCCGGTGCCTAATGAATTGGAATTAAAGGTTTGTATCGCTCATTGACACGTTAGAGCTGTAATTACCTCAGCACTCGCTTTTATCTTGCTGTTTGTTACTAGTTAATTTTTGGTGGACGGCTTTTCTAATGCTAACAGTTGCCTTTTATGACTCACGAGTGGACTAACACACTAATTTGGAATACATTTGCATCACCAGAGATGTTCAGTGGCTTGGTGCAGAAGTCCTGTTGCTTTATTCGGATTTTATTCTGCTGTTCTGAGTATGTAAATAGTTGTAGGTCATGTCCTAACTCGTGTAGCTGTGAATAAGAAGGGGACTCCTTTTAAAAATGTGAAGCCCAGGTCTAAACACTCAGGCTGCGTCATAGGAGATCATTCCGTCGTCTGGTTTGGCAATCGCTGATATTTTCGAATCCATTTGTGCGCCGTCAGTCATAATACTGCTGCATTATGGAGCATTACTAAACAGAATAGGCTATTTATTTATGAGGGAAATAGACTTCAGGAAATCTCATGTATAATGTATGTTCTACCCACGCTCTCGCTTCATGTTACTGGAATGTCTGCTCAGCTCATGTTTCCATGGATGGAAGGCGGCGTCACGTCAGAGCACGGTTTTACAGAGACCGGAAATTTTGACCGAATTATTTTATATTCCTGCCCCTGTTTTTGTCTTCGTGTCCAGAGTAATGAGACCACAAGTTTACACTTAATTTGTGCCCTTAATGTTAATTTCTGGCCTCAGTGTAGTGACGGCATAGTCACATTTGAGAATACCTGGCAACAAATGGAAAACACATGGCTGCGTTAAGAAAATGTGCAGAAAGAAGAGAAATCATGACCTGAGATAAGAACATGAGACGTGAATTATGAGAATGTGCACCTGAATAAAGAAAAGCTGCAGCTGAATTCAGAAATGTGGCCATGGATAAAAGAAAGCATGTAACCGAATAAGAGAAAACACTTGAATGAATTGCGAAAATGTTAAAAAGAATAAAAGAAGTGTGAGAGAGAATAAAAGAAAAGTTGCAGATGAATTAAGAAGCATGGCCATGAATAAAAGAAAACATTTACCCGAATAAGAGAAAACACCCAATGATTTGAGAAAACTTGGTCCCGTTTAAGAGAAAATATTCAACCAAATTAAGAAAACGTAAGAAAAGAAATGTGGCCAAGAATAAAAGGAATTGTGAGACCGAATTTAAAAAAAATGTTCAGAATTAAAGAATGAATTTGAATTAAAGAACGTGTGCTCCTGAATTAAGAAACTGTTACCCTCTAAGCACTTGAGTGTCGGGGTTAGAGATGAAGATGTGAAGTTTCTTCGTAGTTGAAATGCTGATGCAATATAATTCCTATAAAGAAACTTATTATTATTATTATTATTATTAACTAGCATTGCGCTCAGGCGCTGGAACATCTAGCCCACCGCCATGTTGTCCCTGGCTCGAGTCCAGTTTGGGACATCTGGCTTGAAGGTATGTTGCCTAATGGTGGGAGGTTGTGCATGGAGATCACCTCCTGATGCTGCAGCAACCCCTCCCAAGCCCTGCGATGTTTTGGCGCCCCCTTCAGGATACGCACATTTGTGCAGACTAGAGACTCGCATAAACGCGTGCGAACTATGACATGTGTTGATTACTCATTTCCATTGCTACTGAACCGATGTATTAGTTGCAGTTTGAAATCCAGGCCCAGTTTTAGCCTTACTAAACGCTACCTTGATTTTAGATGCATTTCTGCCATATTTAGGCTCTCCACCCAGATGCCAGATCGGTCTTGTCTGTACTGAAAGCCTTACCCTTCTGTCCATTTGCATGATACAGATAATACACACAGAGCAAACACCAGCTGAAATCAAGTCGAATGAAAATAATTCCTCTGGCGTAACCTTTTGGGTACGTCCTCTACACTCGCTGTGCGCTCCCCATCGCCTCTCTGTTGAATGTTCGCCTGGGTCGTGTCCTCATTTTAAAGGGCGTTTAAGCAGCTGTGATGTTCTTGCAGCTTTCCCTCCTGCTGCTACAGACGCTGAGGCCTTGACAAAGCCGGTATGATTATCTCTGCTCTCTCTCCCTGATCTTGGTGTCATGATGAAGTGATCCCAAAGCTCTCCAGTGAGGTTTCTGAAAGTCTTTATCAGACTGTATGACGTTTTCTCTCTGGAGAGGATGACTAGCCATAGTTAATGTCAAAAGGAAACAATTCAATGGGTGCCTTGTGTTTGTAAACCAAAACTGGAATAAAGAACGTGAAATCTTTGACTGCAGTCTGATTCATCCACAGCCTGTGAGACCTGCTTCAGCCTGTATACAGTAGCCGTTTGTATGAGCGACGGATTTTATGCTGTGACCAGAATAGCTTGTGATGAATTAATCAGAAATGTGACGGTCGCATGCTGCACTGGGACTCGATCCAAGCCGGCCATGTGACAGCCTTTCTGCAGCCACGTGTTGAATTTTTTGCAACTTGCACGGTGCTGCCATCTAGCGTCCAAAACAGCCCACTGCATTAAACCTGAATTTTGATACAAGGATTTCTTAGCAAGTTTGTTTACTTCTGTTAATACAGTTAACTCTGCTATATACAAACTGATACATATCAAACATTTACAGCATTTAACAGACGCCCTTATCCAGAGCGACTTACAGAAGTGCAGCAGAAGTGAAGTATTCTTGTTAGTAGACATTACCATAATAGTACAAATAAGCCATAATGCAGGAACACACTCCAGCTAAAATCCTGTTAGGACTTGATGTAGGTAAAAACCACAAAGTTTAATAAAAAATAAGCCGAGTGAAGAGGAGAGTCTTGAGACTTTAGTGTGAAGACGGCAAGAGACTCAGCCATTCGGACATCCAGTGGAAGTTCATTCCACCACCTGGGTTCCCGTACAGAGAAGAGTCTTGATGCTGGACTTCCTTTAATCTTGTGTGGTGGGTCCAGTCGAGTCAAACTCATGTCTCGAAGGTTACGAGGTACAGTTTGATTAGAGCCTTTAGTTAAGATGGTGCTGCTCCATTTTTGGCTTTGTAGTTGAGCATCAGGGTTTGGAATCTGATGCGGGCAGCTACAGAGCGCTGAAGTGAACACAGCAGTGGGGTAACTTGAGAAAACTTGAGTGAATTGAAAACCAGACATGCTGCTGTGTTCTGAGGCAGTTGTAGGGGTCTGATTGTACCCATGGGAAGACCAGCCAAAGAGCATGGCGTGCTAGCCTAGCGGTTAAGGTACTGGACTATGGACCAGAAGGTTCAAATCCCACCTCTTAACCCATAATTGCTTGGGTTGTGAGACTGTAAGTCACTCTGGATAAGGGTGTCTGCTAAATGACTTAAATGTAAATGATATAACAAGCGACTGGGTGGCTACCCTGTAAAGAAATGGTACAATTCTCCTGATGTTGCAGAAGATGTTGACCCGGTGATGTTGACCCTGCATCAAGTTGGCAATATGAGCCCAGAAACTTGGCTGGTAATCAAAGATTACTCCAAGATTTCTTGCCTTCTCAGAAGGTGTGACGGAGTTTACCTGGGAGCTGACAAGATCTTGAAAAGGGGACCCATCTCCAAGACATTACATTTACAGCATTTAGCAGATGCCCTTATCCAGAACGACTTACAATTGATACAGTCTTACAATCCAAGCAATTGTGGGTTAAGGGCCTTGCTCAAGGACCCAACAGTAGCTTGACAGATTGACAGAGGTGGGATTTGAACCCTGGACCTTTTGGTCCATAGTCCAGTACCTTAACCGCTAGGCTACCACAGTCCCCAAGAATGTGGTTTAGCTTCTCATCATCTAAGACGAGATGCTCTCAGTTGAGTGTCGTCAGCGTAACAGTGAAAGGAGAAACCATGTGAGGTTATGCCTTCAACAAGAGAACGGGTCAAGAGGGAAAAGATGTCCCAGAACTGAGCCTTGTGGAACTCCAGAGTGGTGTCGATAAAGAGCCTCTCTATGACACCTGATAAGACTGTTCCTCCAGGTAGGAAGCAAGTCACTGCCAGGCTGAGCCTGTGATTCCAATAACAAGACTCTAAAAGCACTGCAAAGCCCCATTTCATTTTCAGCTATTGAGAGAATAGATTAATGCTTTTATACGACAGGTGATGTTATCAGAAAGGAACGATTTGGAAGGCCCAATGTCTTTTCAAACAGAGACGACCACCTACTGAAATGTAGTTTTCAAAGACAGAAAAATCCTTCGAAAGCTGTCAGCAGTATTCAAGACATCAGAAAACACATCTTTCGAGAAGGACAATAATCAGAAGGTTGTCTAATGCAGGTTTTTGTCTGGAGGATATGTTGAAAAGCCATTGCTGTATGAGAAAACCACCGAGGATGGAATTAAGTTCCTGGTAGAATATGGAAAGCTTGATGAGTCGCGATTTGTTAAGGTAAGCTCCTTGAGATGCTAGTTAGCATGGTCACCTCGCAAATCCAGAGACCCCCAGTTCAATTTCTGGTCCAGACTCTCTCTGTGTGGAGTTTGCATGTTCTCCCCATGTCTGTGTAGGCTTCCTCCAGGTACTCCAGTTCCTCCCACACTACAAAGACGTGGTAAGTATCTCTAAATTGTCCCAGAGTGAGTGTGTGTATGCATATGCACTGTGATGGACTGGCATCCTATCTAGGCATGGTTCCCACCCTGTGCTGATGGTTCAGTCCAGCTCCCCACAACCTTGAACTGAATTAAACGAGCGTGAAAATGAATTATTGCAGATTAAAAGAAACTTCTCAGTAATTCCCAAATGTTAGTGTACAGTAATTGGTATACTATTGTTTTCACAACGGTATAATGACCATATATAATTATTTTTATATGCAGTATTAAAATAAATCAATAAGCTGCTTCTAGCAACATGATGCCCAAACCAGTGTGAAAGCAGACTCAAACCCGAGCCACCCAGGCACCATACTCGTCATCGTGTGAACTAAACACTTCAAAAACGTAGATTCAAATAACACCATCCAGCTTTGAACAAAGTATTTTAATATGCAAACAACGACGTTATTTAATAACGCAATCAGCCACTAGATGGCGTGCTTTACCCTGTTTTTATCACCGCTAATGGAGTTGTTACTTGTCAGGCAGAGTAATACCCACTTACCAGCGATATATTGACGGTACAACGCGGTCACGAGTGGCTCATTACTTTTGTAAATGTCAACAAAACAATTTGATTACATACATCAGTCTTTATCAAATAAATTTGATTTTATTGTTGACATTTGTAATAAATAATTCTTCCACAACGTAAAGTAACTCCTGCCCGTTCAGTCCCGCACAAAAGCGAACAAGCTACATTGAGAAAAACAGAAAAAGCAGGATTGGTTTTTTCCATTCTTCAAGTGTGTGGTGATTTTCTGAAGAATCTGCGTTAGCTCTGTTTCGGCGATACTTGTACAGGCAGCAGCTACGTTTTACTCAGCACATCAAATTCAAAAACAGCGAACAGCCACGTCTTTAATATACAGTCACTTTACTCATCGTTCGTCCTCTGTTCATTCACCAAGTAAACCAAAACTGACCTCAAAATGTCATATACTGTATGTAGCCTATATGTGCTGCCAACTAACTGCCGAATGTAATATGCTTATGGGTTTAAACAGGGGTGTGAATCTCTCAGAATGCTCTCTCCTTATATCGTATAATGAAACATGGCTGAAGCAGTAATAAAGTTTTGAAACTGTAACATTGCTATGAAATTAATATACAAATTACCAAACAGCAAAAAGGCAAGTCAGTGGTTTGAAAGGGTCTTCAAACTGAATGCTGAGCGCTTCTGAGATGCTGCTTCAGTCCTCTTAGCAGTTAATGTTTGTTCTGCTTCAGACACAGCCTGTCTTGTCTAGGAGGAAAAAAAGAGCAAGTTCAGTACGGATTTCACGGATGTGCACTCAGACTAGGCCATTTATTATTCATTATTTCGAAAACATTTTATGCCTGCTTATCACTGTCAGGATTGCGGGTGGGGGTTTGGATTGGGCATTTTGGGTCCTAGCTCTGATTTCACTGCGTTATGCCAGACCTGGATAGAAGGCACCTCCAGGGTGTTGGTGCCCAAGACTCATTGAAGTTTGAGAGCAACAACTCCTATCCCAAATGTGAATTACAGCACCCCCAGTTGAGTATGGGGCTGCATAGCCACATCTCAGTCAGAGTTCTCACCATGCTAACTGCTGTCCACTGTCTGAAGTCCAAGTCAGATTTATTTCTGTAGAACTTTTTAGAATGGACCATTGTCTCAAAGTATCAGTGGACCTTGGAGCAATGGAAGAAGGCTGTCTGGTCTAATGAGTTATGTATCCTTGTCCATCACATCAATGGTCAGGGGCACGTGCACCATTTATCTGGGAAAGTGATGGCACCTGGGGGCACTGTGAGAAGAAGGCGAGCTGGTGGAAGGAGTGTGAAGCCCTAGGTGGTGTTCTGCCATGAAACCCTAGGTTTGGACATTCACATGGACGTTAACTTCTAACATGGACGCATAAGTGCTTTGGTTGATTGATGTATATATGTGTGTGTGTGGTTTGTACCCCAATTGCGTGCAATGCAGGCCTGCAGCACATGGGCAGTGCTCATGTGGAGCTTCTTCATCCCACAGCAGAACATCCAGCAGATGGTTTGGCTGCTCATGGCAGCTCTGACCCTCAAGAGGCCGGGGTCTACACACTGGATAAAGCAGCGCTACCCAAACAAACACACAGATATGGTTAGTCATTGTTTTATAGTTCATACATTGTTTAGATTGTATTGTACATGCTGTAGGGTCAAGATTAGGGGTGTAACAATGCATCGCGATATAAAATATCACGATGTGCAACGTAGAAGCTGACAATGTCACATATGTCTGTTTATGATGCCACCTAATGTCATTGCAGTTTCTGAACACCAGAGGGCACAATCATATGTCACACTCCCAAAGACATTTAAAACGTCTAATTTCTTTAAATTGCAGGGAACTAAATTTGTATACAAGAAAAGTACACATTATTTTGACGTTTTATTCTTCAGAACGAAAAAAAGACTGCTTTCCATAAGCTACAATAGAGCATTTTGTTTACAATATTAAACCTTTCTAGTCATGTATTTTAATATTGTAAGGAACTAAAAGGTTTTTTGGGGGGGGATTTGAACCCTGGACCTTCTGGTCCATAGTCCAGTACCTTACCCGCTAGGCTACCACAGTCTCTTTAATGGCAGTCACGATAATATTCCTCGTTTGAGCTGTTAGGATAAGAAAATGACACCACTTCCTTTATGGAAAGCCCTGGATATTTGAGGAATGCCATCCCTGTGTGTTACCTTTGTGCATGGCGCAGCAGTGCAGCGGGCTGCAGTCGCTCTGGTACTGGCAGATGGTTCCTGACTGCCCTCTGGTTTTGTTCAGCGTGCAGACGCCCCACACGCACAGCTGCTCGGCGCAGCACTCCTCGTCTTTCACGCACTCCTAGAGACACTCAGGTGGTCAGTAAAACCTAACAAGAGGGTGAATTCCGATTCGGAGAAGTCTCTCACCTCGTTCGTGGATCTGCATGCGACGCACTTGGAGCTGCTAATCTCGTACAGACAGTAGCTGTCTTTCTCACAGTCTTCATCAATGAGGCACTCCTGCATAAAATACGCAGCACATTTCAATCACCGTGGCTTCACCCTTCTTACAAACAAACGTGTTGTGTTTTGGATGCTGAACCATTAGTAAGGTGGCTGACCAGCATACGAGGGTCCAAAACACAACATAAAGATTTATTTCTATAGCGCTTTTTACAATGGAGCATTGTCTCAAATCTAAGCCCAAGCCCAGATTGAAGCCTAGGGTGACAATGGCAAGGAAAAACTCCCTAAAAGTTAAACGGAAGAAACCCTGGGAGGATCAAGACTCAAAAAGGGACCCAACCTCCTTGGGCAGCCTAGATGATGTACAGTGGGTGGCAAAAGTATGTGATCCTCTAGGATAAGCAGTTAATTTGAAGGTGAAATTAGTCAGGTGTTTTCAATCAATGGGATGACAATCAGGTGTGAGTGGGCACCCTGTTTTATTTAAAGAACAGGGATCTATCAAAGTCTGCTCTTCACAGCACGTTTGTGGAAGTGTATCATGGCACGAACAAAGGAGATTTCTGGAAAAGGTTACAAAACCATCTCTAAAGAGTTTGGACTCCACCAGTCCACAGTCAGACAGATTGTGTACAAATGGAGGAAATTCAAGACCATTGTTACCCTCCTCAGGAGTGGTGGACCAACAAAGATCACTCCAAGAGCAAGGCGTGTAATAGTTGGCGAGGTCACAAAGGACCCCAGGGTAACTTCTAAAGCAACTGAAGGCTTCTTTTCACATTGGCTAATGTTCATGAGTCCACCATCAGAAGAACACTGAACAACAATGGTTGTGCATGGCAGGGTTGCAAGGAGAAAGCCACTGCTCTCCAAAAAGAAACATTGCTGCTCGTCTGCAGTTTGCTAAAGATCACGTGGACGAGCCAGAAGGCTGTTTGGAAGAATGTTTTAGTGGACGGATGAGACCAAAATAGAAACTTTTTGGTTTAAAAGAAAGTGTTATGTTTGGAGAAAGGAAAACACTGCATTCCAGCATAAGAACCTTATCCCATCTGTGAAACATGGTGGTGGTAGTATCATGGTTTGGGCCTGTTTTGCTGCATCTGGGCAGGACGGCTTGCCATCATTGATGGAACAATGAATTCTGAATTATTTCAGAGAATTCTAAAAGGAAAATGTCAGGACATCTGTCCATGAACTGAATAGAAGGTGGGTTACAGAGAAAATGGTTAAAGAAGAATAAAGTTCATGTTTTTGGAATGCCAAGTCAAAGTCCTGACCTTAATTCAATCGAAATGTTGTGGAAGGACCTGAAGCGAGCAGCTAATGTGAGGAAACCCGCCAACATCCCAGAGCTGAAGCTGTTCTGTACAGAGGAATGGGCTAAAATTCCTCCAAGCCGGTGTGCAGGACTGATCAACAGTTACAGGAAACGTTTAGCTGCAGTTATTGCTGCACAGGGGGGTCACACCAGATACTGAAAGCAAAGGTTCACATACTTTTGCCACTCACTAATATGTAATATTGGATCATTTTCCTCAATAAATAAATGACCAAGTATAATATTTTTGCCTCATTTGTTTAGCTGGGTTCTCTTTATCTACTTTTAGGACTTGCGTGAAAATCTAATGATTTTAACTAAGGACCAGAAGTTCCAGGGTTCAAATCCCACCTCTGCCAAGCTGAAACTGTTGGGTCCTTGAGCAAGGCCCTTAACCCACGATTGCTCAGATTGTAAGCTTGTATCAATTGTAAGTCACTCTGGATAAGGGCGTCTGCTAAATGCTGTAAATGTAAATGTAAGTTCGAGGCTATCCTGCAGATAGGATGCTGGCGGCTGGACATTTTTGGTAGGTGGACTATTTTCAGTCCAGCAGTGACACCTAGGTGTTTAAAAACCAGCTCGTATCAGTACAACACACACTAACACACCACCACCACATCAGTGTCAGTGCAGTGCTGAGAATGATCCACCACCCAAATAGTACCTGATCTGTGCTGGTCCTGTGGGGTCCTGAACATTAGATGATCAACATGAGTAAAGGAGAGGAACAAAGTTTGTATGGAAACAGATGGACTACAGTCTGTAATTGTAGAACTACAAAGTGTTTCTGTATATAAATAGGAACTGATTAATGGAAAATGAGTGTAGAAATAAGGTGTGCCTAATAAAGTGATCGGTTAGTGTATACATGGTATATACAGTCTTCCCAGCCTGGTGCAGGTCTACAATTTTCATCCTGGTGTCCTTCGACAGCTCTTTGGTCTTGAGTTTGGAGTCTGACTGTTTGGGGCCATGGACAGGTGTCTTTTATACAGATAACGAGGTCAAACAGGTGCCATTAATACAGGTAATGGGTGGAGGACAGAAGAGCTTCCTAAAGAAGTTGTTACAGGTCTGTGAGAGACAGAAATCTTGCTTGTTTGTGGGTGACCAAATACTTATTTTCCACCATAATTGACAATTATATTCTTTAAAAATCCTACAATGTGATTTCCTGTATTTTGTTTCCTCATTTTGTCTCTCATAGTTGAAGTGTAGCTGTGAGGACCTCTCTCAGACCTCTCTCATCTTTCTACGTAGGAGAACTTACACAATCAGTGGCTGACTAAATACTTTTTTGCCCCACTGTATCAATGAAGTAGCCCATAAATGTAGTAATGCAAAAGTTTGTGTGTGTGAGAGAGAGAGAGCGCTATCCCACGCCCCCAGGTCAGGAAATTCCAAAGTATCATTTCACCAGACAAACAAAAAAAATCTGCAGTTACTCACAGAACAAAAGTTTGAAAACCACAACAGTCATTAATAAAATGAATGACAGCCTATTGTAAATAACCTAAAGCACAACCTTGCTCTTACCCCTAATATATCAGTCTGTAGAATTCGTATTACAAACTATATTATGCATTTAACTTTACGATGTTGTCTGAAGCTGGAATATGACCGGTTCATGCAGTACTTTTATAGTGAGATAGACTATGCGTTACTGGGAGCTACATTGTCCTGTAACTCGAGTGCAAAACTAAAGAAGCCGCCGTCACATTTGCAACCTGAATTCATCACGTCAGAACCAAAGCAGTTCCGTTCCACAGTTCGAAGCTGTGTTTACTCAGAGCTTTACTTCAGCTGAACTGGGCTTGATTACTTGGTCTGCTGTTCTTGCATGTGGTTTACATAAAGCTGTTTGCGAGCTGTTTTCGGGGGAGAAACCGTGACCCACATCAAAGCCTGCTGCCGCCAACAGACTGGCACGAGAGACATTTCCAAACAAATTACCTCAAGAACAGCCCGAGTCTGTCAAAACACAGAGTCTGGCAAACGTTTCCTGCGGCCTTCATCTGCCACGGTTTATCCAGTCTTAACGTCACAGCAGCAAAAACAGCACATGCTTCAACCAGAGCTATCAGTTCTTACAATCTGCTGTCTTAAAGCTTCAGGGTTTGGCCCTCACTGAGTCATTTGTGTTGCACAAAGTAGTCTCTGGAGAGTTTCTTCACTTAACCAGTGTTATCAGTGCTTTTATTATATCATTATAGAAATAAATATACTTGGCAGCACACTGAAAACATGAGCATGTGCAGGATCTGGAAGTTGTTTAAAACTCCCAGATGCTTGGTGAATACAAGAAGATCCTTATTCTGGTATTCAGTTCTAAAATGTATCTTAAGTTCGACTGAAGAAGTTCACATTAGGTTGATAAATACTGGTAATTACGCAGTTTAATGCCTAATTTCTAAATTCTAGTTGGACCCCTACTGACATGATAAATCCTCTGGGTAAATGCTAACTAAATGGTGACCCCATTCTGTTGACACGTTTCCCCATAGAATTAATTTTGTCATATTTCTTCATAAAATATCATTAACGACTCAAAGTTCTGAGACCATACAAAAACTTGGAAAGGGGCCTAATACTACTGGCCATGTCTGAGGGAGAGAGAGCGAAACGGGGATCATCTCCCCACCATTGCATCAGCACAAGGAAAGGAACACCATGCAAAAGTTTGGGCACCAACAGATATGAGACCTCATAACTTTCACCAATGTCTTAGACCTTGATAAGCTTGTTAGGCCTGTGGCTTGTTCTGTCTTCCTTAGGAAAAGCTACATGGCAATGCCTGTTCTGGGGGCCAACTTGGCCTTCCCTACAGCCTCTCTAAATGTGGAGTGAGCTACCTCATTTTTGTGAACACATGGCAAAAGTAATTGTCCCCCTAACATAGCCACTGGCCCCGGCCCCGGCCCCCCGACCTTGAAATGGTCTAAAACTGCCACTGCCAGGTGATGGAAATTTCAAAGTTTAGGCTCATGGCCCTAATTGATCAAGCCTAGATTGATCAATGCGGTAGTGGAAAGGAAAACTCCCAAAATGTTATAAGGAAGAAACTTGGGAGGACCAAGACTCGATTTACCCAACCTCCTTGGGCAGCCTAGGTGTTATAAGTAAGAAATAAACTAAGTTACCTTGGTAATAAATTTGTAAAAATATTTTAAAAAGGCAGAAGCTAAATCTAAAAATTAAAATGGAGAACATATGGAAATGAAATAAATATATGTGGAATAAAGAGATTATGAAGTGTAGAATGCAATAAGAGAATATAAAGTTATAGAATATAGGACAATAGTATGTGTAATAAATAAAGTAATCAATTTGATAAAATACAGGTTATACATCAGTTAGTTCTGTTGGCTGATCTGATTGGCTGAGAGGTGTTCTTTGTATATTTCTTTTTTGTAAAATGTCATATACAGTGGGGCAAAAAGTATTTAGTCAGCCACTGATTGTGCAAGTTCTCCTACTTAGAAAGATGAGAGAGGTCTGTAATGTTCATCATAGGTACACTTCAACTATGAGAGACAAAATGAGAAAGAAAATCCAGGAAATCACATTGTAGGATTTTTAAAGAATTTAATTGTAAATCATGACGGAAAATAAGTATTTGGTCAGCCAAAATCAAGCAAGAGTTCTGGCTCTCACATACCTGTAACAACTTATTTAAGAAGCTCTTCTGTCCTTCACTCGTTACCTGTATTAATGGCACTTGTTTGACCTCGTTATCTGTATAAAAGACACCTGTCCACAAGCTCAAACAGTCAGACTCCAAACTCAACCATGGTCAAGACCAAAGATCTGTCGAAAGACACCAGGAAGAAAACTGTAGACCTGCACCAGGCTGGGAAGAGTGAATCTACAATAGGCAAGCAGATTGGTGTGAATAAATCAACCGTGGGAACAACTGTAAGAAAATGGAAGACATACAAGACCATTGATAATCTCCCTCAATCTGGGGCTCCACGCAAGATCTCATCCCGTGGGGTCAAAATGATCATGAAAATGGTGAGCAAAAATCCCAGAACTATACGGAGGCAGCTAATGAATGACCTGCAGAGAGCTGGGACCAAAGTAACAAAGGCTACCATCAGTAACACACTACGCCGAGAGGGGACTCAGATCCTGCAGTGCCAGGCGTGCCCCCCCCTGCTTAAACCCAGTACATGTCCAGCAAGGCCCGTCTGAAGTTTGCCAGAGGAGCATATGGATGGTCCAGAGAGGATTGGGGAGAATATCATTTGGTCAGATGAACAAAAATAGAACTTTTTGTTTAAAAAACTCAAACTCGCCGTGTTTTGGAGGAAGAAGAATGCTGAGTTGCACAATACCTACTGTGAAGCATGGGGGTGGAAACATCATGCTTGGGGGCTGTTTTTCTGCAGAGGGGACAGGACGACTGATCCGTGTTAAATGAAGAATGAACGTGGCCATGTATCGGAGATTTTAAGCCAAAACCTCCTTCCATCAGTGAGAGCATTGAAGATGGAACGTGGCTGGATCTTCCAGCATGACAATGATCCAAAACACACCGCTCGGGGCAAATGAAAGAGTAAAAAGGTCCGTAAAAAGGTCCTGGAGTGGCCTAGCCAGTCTCCAGACCTCAAACCCATAGAAAATATGTGGAGGGCGGTGAAGGTCTGTGTTGCCCAGCGACAGCCCCAAAAACATCACTGCTCTAGAGGAGATCTGCATGGAGGAATGGGCCAAAATACCAGCTACAGTGTGTGCAAACCTGGTAAAGACTTACAGGAAACGTTTGACATCTCTCATTGCCGACAAAGGTTATGTTACAAAGTATTGAGTTGAACTTTTGTTATTGACCAAATACTTATTTTCCACCATGATTTACAATTAAATTCTTTAAAAATCCTACAATGTGATTTCCTGGATTTTTTTTTCTCATTTTGTCTCTCATAGTTGAAGTGTACCTATGATGAAAATGACAGACCTCTCTCATCTTTCTAAGTAGGACAACTTGCACAATCACGAACAGCATCATGGCTGTGATGATCTGTGGCACTCGCCTTCAGCTTGTGTTTGCGACCAAATCACAGCCGTGATGTGATTCCTGATAACTCATGACCTTGTGTGTTCTGTTGCTTAAATATAAGCGAGTCTCCTGGCATTATTCCTGATCTAGTGCAGTACAGAAAGTAAAAGAACAGACAAACAGTAATGTGTACATATGGGAAGCTTGGCACTACATTTCCGTGGTTTGTGTTTTTCAAATGTGCCATTGCAGCAAAAGTTTAGGAAACTCTACCTTAATTAAGGGTTGCTGCTCTAACGAATCCACGCAGCATCATGGTTGGATTATTGGTGCTACGTGTCAGTTCTTACTGTACTAATTGAGCCTGACTTTCCATGCATTCTTTCCAGACTGCCTAATCGCAGCATTACCAGAAGCCCACTACGGCACCGCCACCATGAATGCTCCGCTCACATCCTTGGCAGCGTAAGGCATTACGTTACTCCTTTCTTTACCATACACTGCCTTCTTCACTGTATAATCACTGGCTACTTGACAGGCTGCTCAAAATCAAATTTGTCAGCACATGCAGGAACTATTAAACGTCTGCAGCCACGGTAATAAAATTCTACATTCTGTCATGTTTATGATCTCATAAACCTACTGGTTTACAAGCTGCATTTGCAAAGATGAAGGAGACGAATGTTATAGGGGAAAGACTAAACCCAAAGCTGCGTGACTCATATCTGCAGGCGGTTGCAGCGGAAAGTGTGAGAGTTCAGACGGTAGAGGATCAAGCCCAAGCATGCTGCGTCCGCCTTTCAGAAGGTCTGTTCAGACCGACAGTGGGCATGTAGAGTTTAATCAGACATGTGAGTACACAGAACTCATCCAAAAATGAATAAATACGTCAAAATCTCCACTGGTGATCCAGTGGTCCATCCAAGTAGGTTTCAAGCAGTAAATCACCTAATAAAGAGCGATGAATGCTTTACAGGCATGTGGCTGCTGCATGGAAGCCATGACTGATGTTAGCAATTCAAACATAAATTACATGTCTCTTATATACTCATTGGACAATTTATTAGGGACACCTGAACTTGTGATAAAAGGCAGGATGGATCCATGCTTTCATGTTGTGTACGCCAATTTCTGACCATCTCAATGTCACAACAGAAATCGAGACTCATCAGACCAGGCAATGTTTTTCCAATCTTCTAGTTGCCTTTCTTAGTTGACAGTTATGGCATCCAGTGTGGTCTTCTACTGCGGTAGCCCATCTGATTCAAGGTTTGACATGCTGTGTATTCATAGAAGCTCTTCTGCATACCTCGGTTGCAACAAGTGGTTATTTGAGTTACTCTCGCCTTTCTGTCAGCTCGAACCAGTCTGGTCAATCTCCTCTGTCCTGTGGCATCAACAAGGCATTTTCAGCCAGAGAACTGCCCTTACTGAATTTTTATTTTGATCCATTCTCAGTAAACCCTAGAGATGGCCATGCATGAGATTCCCAGTAGATGAGCAATTTCTGACCTGGTAAGTGAGGTTCAAACTGGTGGTTTAATTGGATGTTAATTGAGTGGTTTCTTGGATCTTTGGTTTATTTAACATCACATCAGCATCAGTAGCTATTCACGACAGGAGCAAGATTACATCGATACCAGTTAGACACATTCATACTGGGACAATTTAGATCCACCAGTTAACCTAACGCATGTCTTTGGAATGTTGAAGGAAACTGGAGTGCCACACGTGGAGTCCAAGCTCAAGATCATCGAACCCTACGAGTTCTGACTGCGTGGATTAACTTCCACATCAGAAACACAGCAAGCTGTGGGTTTAACATCTGGTACAGTGAAGCAGAATGGCTTAATGAATGGAAACTGTTGCCTAGACGAAGCATCGTGGTCAGGGTTTCCGAGGAAGCGGGACGTTGGGGGTTGGGTTAACAAGAGTCCCAGGCGTAAGCGCGCCCTGATCATCGCAGGGCCAGCCGTCTTTGCTGTTGCAGCATTGAGTGATTTTCCTACACGTCCTCCTCCCTCAAACATGGGCAGTCGGTCCTGTATGAAGTCCACCCTTCTGTATTATTGTGAATGTGAATATGTACTTACGTGGTCCACCTCGTTCCAGCTGCTCTCCAGAATTTGAGCTTCAATGGCTGTTTCCTTGAGAAGACGTGAGAAGGAACAAAAAATAAGGTGATATTTTCCAGACTTTTCAATGTGTTTGGACTGTGGGAGGAAACCGGAGCACCTGGAGTAAACCCATGAGGACACAGGGAAGACCACTCCACAAAGGTGGAGCCCAGGGCCAGGGTCTCTCATGTCTCCCTATTGTTGCATTCCCTTCACTGTCTCCCTTTGGCTCCTGCAGCAGATGATAAAATGGGCTAAAATGGTCCAGGCTGCTCCTAACTGAAGGCATTAATCAAACCCCACTTTTGTACCTTGTACCCTTTGCATGACATGACTTCCCATGTGCTGTGTAACTCCCTCGATGGTCCAAACCATCTCTTGCTGTCCTTAATTGAAGACAAAAGTCTCGCATCTTTGTTCAAATGTCCATTTTTACAAAACCTGCTACAGGTGCTTGGGTGGCACAGGGACAAATCGTCAGCCCACCCCCACGATGCAAGCCCTGGCAGTACCTGGCATGCATCATAGGTTTGAAGCATTTAGCAGATGCTCTTATCCAGACCTACTTACAACTGAAACAATCCAAGCAATTGTGGGTTTATGGTCTTGCTCCAGGACCCAACAGTGGCAGCTTGGCAGAGGTGGGACTTGAACCCTGGACATTCTGGTGTCAGTACCTTAACCATTATTAGGTGCGACTGAATGGGACAATGCCATATGGAAGGGATCATCTGTGGGCACTGTAAAAGTGAAGTGTACCAAGCCCTGTGATGGACGGGTGCCTTGTTCAGACTCTGGATACCCTCCAGGTGTTACCCCTCAGGGTTAAAGACAGGGCAACTTAATTGCTTATTATTATTCCTTGCTGTTTTCTTTTCCCTACATGAAGTCCTAACTTTAGACACAGTTCTTTCAGTTGGAAAGCATTTCCTCTATGGCCTGCAGATCTTTTAGTGTTGCTGCCCCTTCACCTTCATCTGCTTGCTCTTCTACCCCTCTTCTCATCTTCAAATCTGAATACTTTTCAGCTAAATGCTGTAAATAGATTTTTAATCATCACTGTTGATTCTCTCTTGTGTGCAGACTTACCTTCGGTGGCGTCACGCTCTGGTTCTGGTAGCCCAGAGGCAGACGGTCTGCGTACAAAGATTTGGCCGTCTCATTTATCATCTAAACACAAGCACAAAGCACGAGTGTGTGAAAAGGCAAATTCCTGTTAACTGAAGCTGACTTCGAAACCCACAGTTAGGATCAGATGGCTATGATTTTAAATGCAGCTACAATTAGTTACAACTGTTTCCATGTGGGCCAGCGTATGTGCTCATTGTGAGGTGACCCTGCTAAAATGCCAAGACGTTGCCTCTTATGCCTCTTATGTTTTGAGCTACATTACTGTGCAAAAGTTTTAGGCCACCTTTAGATTTGTTGTTATATACACTGCCTGGCCAAAAAAAGGTCACATACACTAATACTTCATTGGGCCGCCTTTAGCTTTGATTAAGGCACGCATTCACTGTGGCATCGTTTCCACGAGCTTCTGCAATGTCCCAACATTTATTTTTGTCCAGAGTTGCATTCATTTTTCCCAAGATCCTGTATTGATGATGGGAGATTTGTTCCACTGCACAAAGTCTCCTCCAGCACATCCCAAAGATTCTCAATGGGGATCAGCTCTGGACTCTGTGGTGGACAATCCATGTGTGAAAATGATGCCTCATGCTCCCTGAACCACTCTTTCACAATCGGACCCTTCTGATACAGAACATCTTTTCCAAGACCTCAGGATGTGTCTTTGACATGGTTGTTTAACAAATGAGAAGCTCCTCACTGCATCAGTTAGGGTTAAAGAACTTGTTGTCAGCTGAAACATAATCACCAAGGCAGTAATTATCCCATGGGAGGCTCTTTTTTAACTATTTAACTATTAAAAAAAATGTATTCAATTATTTTCTCAGTATCTGTATTAGAATTCAACCAGAAAATACAGGAAATTTCTATGCACTATTAAGAAAATTGGAAAAAAAATCAGTTCAGACTTGGACATTACAGAGGCAGTTTGGGATCATCTGGACAGAGAAAGAAATAAAAGACAGTCTAAATCTAAAAATAGAACTTTGGAAAGTGCTGAAAGAAGCCTGGTATAATATACAGTACTGTGCAAAAGTTTTAGGCCACCATTAGATATGCTGTTTTAGCAAAGATATAATGACCATATGTAACATGTTGTCGATAACTGGACCCCAAAATTTCAAAATTGGATTCGTCACTCCATAATCCTCTTTTCCTGTGATCTTTATTCCACTCTTTGTGAGCTTTAGCGTATCTCAACCTTTTCACTTTATTCCCCTTTCCTTATTAAGAAGACCATTTCTTATTAAACTTCTTCACACTGTAGAAGGGTCAACTTGGCATCCAGATGAAGCTGCCAGATGCTGCTCAAGTGTAAGGGGAGATCACACTAAATACCTGCCACTGTAGCCTATAGAAGCTGTTTATTTCTGGGAGGTCAGTTTTTATACTGTGTCTAAATTTCTTGTTGTATTCTAATCAGTCTGAGAAATAATTATATGTAGTCATTATACCACTGCTAAAACAATGATATATCTAATCCAATTTTGGCCGAAGACTTTTGCACAGTACTGTACCTCTCTTATGAAGCTCATGAGAAAGAAGAAAAGTTCTGAGGATCTGGATTTAGGTCCACCAGTGCCTGGGAATCTGGGCCGAATTAAAATATGAGAAGCTCTGTCTCTTACCTGGTGCACAGCCTCTTCCAGTTTCTGCTGCGTATCCTCCATCAGCCTCTCCACCTCCTTGAACATTTCATTTAAAGAAACTTGGCCTAAAGCCATCCGCACCCTTAGGGTGTCACCGAGGTCCACACGACTCCTCTGATCCGCCTTCAGCAGGCCCATACAGAGAGACAGGAGAGTAAAGAGCAGCATTGCTGTGCTGGAGCAGACAGACTCTTCCAGTCTGTCCTCTGCAGTGAATAAATGGGAACTGGCGAAGACAAGGAAAAAGGAGAGCGGAAAAAAAACCCTCCTGCCTCCAGAGTTAAGGTCTGTGTTATTAAAGGAACAGAGCACCATTGATGTTCTCCTTTA
>JAJAGP010003824.1:0-63606 GCA_025084515.1 Ancistrus triradiatus | reverse complement strand
TACTTTTAATATTATAAAACTGTCTTCCAGTCTGTTCTGTGCCCATAGATTTTGCCATTTATCCTTCATTTTAGCTTTAATAATGATTTTAGAATCTTCTTTGCTGCATTTTACATTATTCTCTATATTATTCCTTCCTGCCGATTTCCTTTAGCGACATCTTGCAATCGATAGTTTCAGTAATGATCTACCAAGCCTTGGCCTCTGATGTATTTCCGAAACGCACACTGAAATGAAATGTGCTGCCATGTAGGAAGCGTACAGTTCTTGTTTTTGCTCGATTTAAAGTGATTTTGCGCTCTAGTTTTTAGATTTTTCACTCTCATATTAAAGATAGTGATCTCACTCCATAGAAAAAAGCTTAAATCTCACATTGATCTCAAACATGTCTTAATTATGTCTAGGAGAAGTAAAGGAGACAAAGAAGATTTTATAGAGAGAATATCTTTCCTCTGGGAATGGAGATCCAACAAAACCACTTTCTGGAGCTGGTTCTCAATACAGCATCCAAGAACAAAAAAAACTTTGTTTCTTCTTCTCCAAGGCTGATGATGAATCTACTACTGCCTCCTTTTGAGCTGGAATAAAGAGACAGAGGAGGATGCCCCTCCTTAAAAAAAACAAAAACGTGGATACTATAACCACATAATTACAGACCAAATTTCAAATTTACCCTTAAAAAAAAAAAAAACAACAAAAAAGAATACATCCTAGTAGTGGTCTTCAACTAACTGACTCCTTTTCCAACTTGGGAAATATAGCTGTGATTTTCTTCTACTGAATGACCTCAGTTCAGCTCCAGATATCATAGATATCATCAAACATGCCATTTGAAAACTGGGCTGGACTCTCAGGAACAGTTCTATACTGAAGCTGTCTTGTTGAAGTGGACAAATATGCAACTCACAGGATGTAAGTGATCTCTGGTATCTCCCAGGAGTCAGTTCTGGGGAGAGTTTATTTAAATTACCCATGCTTTTCTCTCCAAATCCTTTAGAGCTATGGAATGCTGCTTTACCACAGCCTTTAGCAGGTGCACTTATGCAGAGAAACTTACAACTGATAGTGTTACAATGCAAGCAGTTGTAAATTAAGAACCCAACAGTGCCAGCTTAGCAGAGGTGGGACTTGAACTCTGGACCATCTTGCTACCGTCTGGATGTTTTAACTGCTACAACACCCCAGTCCTGATGAAGGTAGTTTCATTGCCTTGAACGAACTGGACACGCAAGAATAAGAACAGAGATCATTCTATTTGGAAGCCCAGTAGAAATACATGGAGGTAGAAACAATGCTGATTCTAAAGGTAGAACCTGAGATGGCTGAATAAAGAAACAGTAACAACCTTAAGCAATTTGTAACATAGAAGAAATAGAAGTGAAACAAATAATGATGGAAAAACATAAATCACTCAACTGATACAGGGAAAAAACAGCAACACAAAGGGGAATTAAAACTCTAAACTTCTCTAAGAATAAAACTGTGTAGCACTCTAGAATGATAGAATTTTTAGAACACCTTTTAACATTGGTACATGTACAGTGGAGCTTGAAAGTTTGTGAACCCTTTAGGACTTTCTAGGTTTCTGCATAAACATGAGCTAAAACATCATTAGATTTTCACACAAGTCCTACAAATAGATAAAGAGAACCCAGTTAAATAAACGAGCTCAAACTCTCAGACTTGGTCATTTATTTATTAAAGAAAATGTACCATTATTACATATCTGTGAGTAGCAAAAGTACATGAACATCTAGGATTAGCAGTCAATTAAAAAAAACTGAAAAAATTAAAAAAACAAAAAAAAAACAAATACACATTAAATTACAGTCAGGAGTTTTCATGGGATGACCAATCTGGTGTGAGTGGATTTAATGTTGTATTTAAAGAACAGGGAACTATCAAAGTCTGACCTTCACAACACACATTTGTGGAAGCGTATCACAGTACGAACGAAAGAGAACAGTAGATGCTCACCAAATCCATAGGGTTTAATATGATGTCGTTCCATCCGTTGCAGCTATAACAGCTTCAACTCTTCTGGGAGGCTTTCCACAAGGTTTAGGAGTGTGTTTATAAGAATTTTTGTCCTTTCTTCTAGAAGTACATTTGTGTGGTCAGACACTGATGTTGGACGAGAAGGCCTGGCTCACAGCCTCTGCTCTAATTCATCCCAAAGGTGTTCTATCAGGTTGAGGTCAGGACTCTGTGCAGGCCAGTCAAGCTCTTCCACACCAAACTCGCTTATCCATGTCTTTGTGGACCTTGCTTTGTGCATTGGTGCGCCATTATGTTGGAACAGGAAGGGGCCATCCCCAAACTGTTCCCACAAAGTTGGGAGCATGAAATGGTCCAGAATCTCTTGGTATGCTGAAGAATTAGGAGTTCCATTCACTGGAACTAAGAGATTGAGCCCAACTCCTCAAAAACAATCCGACACCATAATATCCCCCTCCAACAAACTTTACACTTGGCACAATACAATCAGATAAGTACCGTTCTCCTGGCAACCACCATACCCAGACCCGTGCACCAGATCATCAGATGTAGAAGTGTGATTCGTCACTCCAGAGTCAGCTGTAGAGTCCAGTGGAGGCGTTCTTTACACCACTGCATCTGACACCTTGCATGGCGCTTGGTGATGTAAAGCTTGGATGCACCTGCTCGGCCACGGAAACTTTTTTTTTTTTTAATCCAGTGTGGATTAGACAGTGTGCTTTGAGATTACTGCTTTGAGTAAAGCTCTTCCCACACTGTGAGCACTGATATGGCCTCTCTCCAGTGTGAATGCGCTGGTGTAATTTTACCTCTTGAAGACGAACAAAACTCTTCCCACATTCTGAGCATGCGTACGGTTTCACTCCAGTGTGGATTTGATGGTGTGTTTTGAGATTACTGCTTGAAGTAAAGCTCTTCCCACATTCTGAGCATACATACGGTTTCACTCCAGTGTGGGTTTGATAGTGTTGTTTGAGATTACTGCTTTGAGTAAAGCTCTTCCCACATTCTGAGCATGCGTACAGTTTCACTCCAGTGTGGATCTGATAGTGTTTTTTGAGATCACTGCTTTGAGTAAAGCTCTTCCCACACTGTGAGCACTGATATGGTTTCTCTCCAGTGTGATTGTACTGGTGTGATTTTAAATGACGGCATTCAGTAAAGCTTTTTCCACAGATCGAACACTGGTAAGGTTTCTCTCCAGTGTGGACCTTAAAGTGCTGTTTGAGACCACCACTGTGAGTAAAGCTCTTCCCACACTGTGAGCACTGATATGGCTTTTCTCCTGTGTGGATGCGCAGATGTGTCTGGACACTACGCTTACTTGTAAACCTCTTCCCGCACTCTGAACACTGGTAGGGTTTCTCTCCAGTGTGGATCTTCTGGTGAATCTTTAGAAGACAAAGTCGACTGAATCTCCTACCACACTGTAAGCAGGGATATGGTTTATCTATATTGTCCATGCTCTGGTGTGACTGAAAGTTACCCTCTGAAGAACTGTTTATTTCTGCAGCAGGAAAAACACAGGATGGTTACTAGAATACATATGTAAAGGAATATTTGAAGATAAGCAGCAGCACTAGTAAAAATGAAACATCTCTCTTGTGGCAACAGAAATTTGGTTGAAATGATAAGTGTTTTGTTTTCGTTCCAGCATACTAGCCTTATCCCTTCATGGAGGTGGAATTATGATGTTAACATTAGATGTTATTTTAACAGAAAATTTCTGAGTGAACAGCCAGGTCTTCTTCTACAGTGACATCTCTACTGAACAGAGAATCTCCAGAGAGAAGACTTTAACCCTGTACCAACCCTATACATTAAACTCATGCATTTTGTAATCTGGAAACAAAACTACCACCAGATCCAGTGGGTTAACTGAATCATCGGCTGAGTGATCTTCTCATCAAATGCATTTTTGTTATGAGGTCTAACTATCTGCTCCAGTACGGGGGTTACAAGTTTCAGAAGCAGCTGACCATCCTGCACAGTCCTGAAAAATGAAATGGGATCCTGAACATCATCAACTGACACAATCAAGAAAGGTAACAGCATCCATGTGAGCTGGTTCTCTCTACTACTAGCTCCATCACAAGTCATGTGACCCTGCTGGTGTAACATCTTAACTGTCAACGAGTACAAAGATGAATGCTACTCTCTCTCTCTCACACACACACACACACTCAAACACACACACAGACACCCAAATAGTCAAATCCAACAGAGAAACATTTAAACATCGTCGCACCTATCTTACAGACATAGCCTCCATCTTCATCTTCATCCTTTTTCACAATCTTCTGAAATCCTTCAGTCTGTTCTTGCACAGTTCCTCCATCTACAATTTATTCAAATAATAAATAACAAATAAAAATCACTGCTGTGAGCATCATCTTCGGCAATTTAGTCCCTGGCTGAACTTGGGCTTACAGAGGTCACTTTCATCTTCATCGTCTTCCTTTATCACAGGTTTCTGTGTTTCTGGTTTTTGCTGTTGAGCAGGGTCTGATGTTCCTCCACCTGAAATCCCACCATTTACAATAACTAAAGTAAGGTGGTGAACAAAAATGTAAAGGTATGGGTTTATTTTCCCATTATGTTAGTACAGTTTTGTAGCACCATTGTTACTTACAGTAATGTTCATTGTCATCTTCTTCCTTTTTCACAATCTTCTGGAATCCTTTAATGTTTTCTTCCACAGGGATTGATGTTCCTCCATCAGAAGCTCCACAACACACTGTCATCACATCCTCACAAAGAGAATCACCAAAGCACTACAGTACAAAAACAATTCAATAAATTAAAAAGACAGAGTGAAAGAACAGCAGCTCCATTCAGCATCTTTCTTCATCCAGCACTTTTCATGTTGAGTCTTGGTGTTTTACATAGAATTGTTAAAAACAGGATTTATTTTTACCTGTGAGAGAGCAGGAGCCACTTCCTGATGTTTTCTGACTTTTACTGAATCCATTAGAACACGTCTAAATAATAAGAAGCATACTTATAAATTCATGCTGAATTCTTCTGGAACATTCCTACATAGCGTGTATAAAGCATTATCCTCACTCCCTATGTAGTGCACTATGTAGGGAGGATGAATCCATTTGGGATGGTATCTGCTAGCTAATAGCTTGAGTGGAACTTACCTTGTGTGTTAAAGCGAAGAGCTTCTAATCCACAATATTAGTGTTAAACTGGATCAGATGCTGAACGTTGGGATGAAATATCAATCATGGGAAAGAAGCTTTTAGATCCACAATGGAGATCCAACAAAACCACTTTCTGGAGCTGGTTGTCGATACAGGATCGAGACCAAAAAAAACTTTGTTTCTTCTTCTCCAAGGCTGATGAAGAGTCATGATGACTTACTACTGCCACCTTTTGAGCTGGAAGAGAGACAGAGGAGGATGCCATTCCTTAAAAAAACAAAAACGTGGATACCATAACCATATCATTACCAAATTTTCAATTTACACTTAAATAAAAAAGACAACAACAAAAGAATACATTCAATTAGTGGTCGTCAACTAACTGACTCCATTTCCAACTTGGGAAGTAAAGCTGTGATTCTGCTAAAACATTTTCTTCTACTGAATGACCTCAGTTCAGCTCCAGATACCATCAAACATGCCATTTGAAAACTGGGCTGGACTCTCAGGAACAGTTCTGTACTGAGGTGAGTTTATTTAAATTACCCATGCTTTTCTCTCCAAATCCTTTAGAGCTATGGAATGCTGCTTTACCACAGTCTTTACAAATAACAGGTGCACTTATGCAGAGAAACTTACAACTGATAGTCTTACAATCCATGCATTTGTAAATTAAGCACCCAACAGTGCCAGCTTAGCAGATGTGGGACTTTGGACCGTCTTGCTACCGTCTTAACTGCTACATCACCCCAGTCCTGATACAGATGGTTTCATTGCCTTGAATGAACTGGACACGCAAGACTCTAAGAACAGAGATCATTCTAAGCACAGTAGAAATACGAGATTATTATGAGATTAGCTGCTTTCTTTAACTTTAAAACCCTTAAATGACAAAACAGTTTACTTAATGAAAAGCTCACATTAAAGAGGACTGTGGTCCCATAGCAGTTAAGGTATTGGACTCTGGACCAGAATGTCCTGCGTTAAAATCCGACCGTTACCAAGCTACCACTGTTGGCTCCTTGAGCCAGATCCTAGGTCCACAAGTGCTTTTATTAAAAAACTGTATCAATTGTAAGTCGATCTGGATAAGGGCATCTGCTAAATCATATAAATGTTAAAGCAAATAACTAAATCATCTTTAAATCAGCTGAAAAACATTCAGCAACTTTTATTTAAACTCACAAACACACTGAGGCAGAAACAATGCTGATACCCATGGATTCTAATGGTAGAACCTGAGATAGCTGACTAAAGAAACAGCAACAACCTTAAGCAATTTGTAATATATAAGAAACAGAAACAAAACAAACAATGATGAAAAAAATAAACTTTTAAAAATGAACCACTCAGCTGCTACAGGTAAAAAAACAGAAAAACAAAAGGGAATTAAAACTCTAAACTGCTCTAAGAATAAAACTGTGTAGCGCTTTAGAATGATAGAGTTTTAGAACACATTTTAACCTTTGTACAGGTACAGTGGGGCAAAAAAGTATTTAGTCAGCTACTGATTGTGCAAGTTCTCCTACTTAGAAAAATGAGAGAGGTCTGCAAATTTCAGTGGACAGTGGGGTAGCCTAGCGGTTAAAGTACTGGCCTATGGACCAAAAGAGGTCCCACCTCAGCCAAGCTGTCACTGTTGGGTCCTTGAGCAAGGCCCTTCACCCTCCAGTTGCTTAGATAGTAAGATTGTAATCAATTGTAAGTCACTCTGGATAAATGCTGTAAATGGCCTGGTGGTTAAGGTACTGGACTATGGACCAGAAGGTCCAGGGTTCAAATCCCACCTCTACCAAGCTGCCATTGTTGGGTCCTTGAGCAAGACCCTTAACCCACAATTGCTCGGATTGTAAGACTCTGAAATGGTAAGTCACTCTGGATAAGGACGTCTGCTAACTGACATAAATGTAAATGTAATTTTCATTATAGGTACATTTCAACTATGAGACAAAATAAGAAAAAAAAAATCCAGGAAATGACATTGTAAGTTTTTTAAAGAATTTAATTGTGAATCATGGTGAAAAACAAGTATTTGGTCACCCACAAACAAGCAAGATTTCTGGCTCTCACAGACCTGTAACTTCTTTAAAAAGCTCTTCTGTCCTCCACTTGTTACTTGTATTAATCACCTGTTTGACCTTGTTATCTGTATAAAAGACACCTGTCCACAGCCTCAGACAGTCAGACTCCAAACTCAACCATGGCCCAGACCAAAGAGCTGTCGAAGGACACCAGGAAGAAAATTGTAGACCTGCACCAGGCTGGGAAGAGTGAATCTACAATAGGCAAGCAGGTTGGTGCGAATAAATCAACTGTGGGAGAAAATGTAAGACATACAAGTCCATTGATAATCTCCCTCGATCTGGGGCCCCACGCAAGATCTCATCCCATGGAGTCAAAATGATCATGAAAATGGTGAGCAAAACTTAAAGAACTACACAGAGGGGCCTGATGAATGACCTGCAGAGAGCTGGGACCAAAGTAACAAAGCTACCATCAGTAACACACTACGCCGAGAGGGACTCAGATCCTGCAGTGCCATCCGTGTCCCCCTGCTTAAGCCAGTACATGTCCAGGCCCGTCTGAAGTTTGCCAGAGAGCATATGGAGGACTCAGAAGAAGATTGAGAGAATATCATGTGGTCAGATTAAATTAAAATAGAACTTTTTGGTAAAAACTCAAGTCGCCGTGTTAGGAGGAAGAAGAATGCTGAGTTGCACCATACCTACTGTGAAACATGGGGGTGGAAACATCATGCTTTGGGGCTGTTTTTTTGCATAGGGGACAGGACCACTGATCTGTGTTAAGGGAAGAATGAACAGGGCCATGTATCATGAGATTTTAAGCCAAAACCTCCTTCCATCAGTGAGAGCATTGAAGATGGAACGTGGCTGGGCATGACAGTGATCCCAAACACACTGCTCGGAAAACGAAGAAGTGGCTCCGTAAAAAGTCTGTGTTACAAAGTAAAGCTGTAATCGGCTGGGAAGAGTGAATCTATAATAGGCAAGCAGGTTGGTGTGAATAAATCACATAAGGCCACTCCAAGACCTTGTAATGCTTTTTACAGAGCCACTCCTTCATTGCCCGAGTGGAGTGTTTGAGATCACCAAAGGCACTATGGAAATACTAATTAACCAAACACATATCTTTGGAATGTGAAAGGAAACCAGAGCATACAGAGAAAATTATGAGAACATGCAAACTCCACACAGGTGGACTTCGGGCTCAGGTTCAAACTAGGGATGTCGGAGCTGTGAAGTGACAGTTCTAACCAATCATAGGTTGTGTAAAGCATTCAGCACTAGAGAATAGAAGCTCACATTAAAGAGGACTGTGGTAGCGTAGCGATTAAAGTACTGAACTCTGGACCAGAACGTCCTGCGTTCAAATTCCATCTTTGCCAGGATACCACTGTTGGGTCCTTGAGCAAAATCCTTAACCCACAAGTGCTTGTATTGTAAGATTGTATCAATCGTAAGTCGATCTGGATAAGGGCATCTGCTAAATCATATAAACGTTAAAGTAAATAACTAAATTATCTTTAAATCACCTCAAAAACATTCAGCAACGTTTATTTAAACTCACAAATACACGGAGGTAGAAACAATGCTGATACCCATGGATTCTAAAGGTAGAATCTGAGATAGCTGACTAAAGAAACAGTAACAACCTTAAGCAATAAGATATAACATATAAGAAATAGAAATAAAACAAATAATGATGGAAAAAAACCTTCATAAATCACTCAACTGATACAGGTAAAAAAACAGCTAAACAAAAGGGAATTAAAACTCTAAACTGCTCTAAGAATAAAACTGTGTAGCACTTTAGAATAACAGAAGTTTTAGAACACCTTTTAACATTGGTACATGTACAGTGGAGCTTGAAAGTTTGTGAATGCTTTAGGACCTTTCTAGGTTGCTGCATAAACATGAGCTAAAACCATCAGATTTTCACACAAGTCCTACAAATAGATAAAAAGAAGCCAATTAAACAAACAAGCTCAAACTCTCAGACTTGGTCATTTATTTATTAAAGAAAATGAACCATTATTACATATCTGTGAGTAGCAAAAGTACATGAACATCTAGGATTAGCAGTCAATTTAAAAATAAAGAAAAATAAAAAAAATTACAGTCAGGTGTTTTCAATCCAGGGGATGACCAATCTGGTGTGAGTGGATTTAATGTTGAACAGGGAACTATCAAAGTCTGACCTTCACAACACACATTTGTGGAAGCGTATCGCAATACGAACAAAAAAAAAAAAAACATTTGATGTTCACCAGACTGGAAAAGGTTACAAACCATCAGTAAGGAGTTTGGACTCCCATCAATCCGCAGTCAGACAGATTGTGTACAAATGGAAGAAAATCAAATCCATTGTTACTCTCTCCAACAGCGGTCGGTCAACATAAATCACTCAAAGATCAAGGGGTGTAATAGCCCACAAGGCTACAAAGGAACCAAGGGTAAAGGTCTCCCTCACAAAGGCTAATAGCAACGTTTGTGAGTCCACCATGAAGAGAACACAAAACAACAATGGTGGCATGGCAGGGTTACAAGGAGAAAACCACGGCTCTCCAAGAGGAACACTGATGCCCATTTTCGGTTTGTTAGAACCCATGAAGTAGCCAGAAGGACAGTGGAAAAACAAACGAAAAAAATACATATAACATTTAAGTGAGAAAAGTTATGTCTTCACAACGGAAACCACTGCATTCCAATCACACTACATTGCCAAAAAGATTCGCTCATCTGTCTTCACATGCATATGAACTTGAGTGACATTCCATTCTTAACCCATAGGGTTTAATATGATGTCGTTCCATTCGTTGCAGCTATAATAGCTTCAACTCTTCTGGGAGGCTTTCCACAAGGTTTAGGAGTGTGTTTATTTGAATTTTTGTCCATTCTTCCAAAAGTGCATTTGGCCCGAAAAGGCCTGGCTCACAGTCTCCTCTCTAATTCATCCCAAAGGTGTTCTATCAGGTTGAGGTCAGGACTCTGTGCAGGCCAGTCAAGTTCTTCCACTCCAAACTCGCTCATCCATGTCTTTATGGGCCTTGCTTTGTGCACTGGTGCGCCATCATGTTGGAACAGGAAGGGGCCATCCCCAAACTGTTCCCACAAAGTTGGGAGCATGAAATGGTCCAGAATCTCTTGGTATGCTGAAGCATTAGGAGTTCCATTCACTGGAACTAAGAGATCGAGCCAAACTCCTCAAAAACAATCCGACACCATAATACCCCCCTCCACCAAACTTTACACTTGGCACAATACAGACAGATAAGTCTGGTTCTCCTGGCAACCACCAAACACCGACCCGTGCACCAGATCACCAGATGTAGAAGTGTGATTCATCACTCCAGAGAGTCAGCTCTAAAGTCCAGTGGTGGCATGCGTTACACCACTGCATCTAACACTTTGCATTGCGCTTGGTGATGTAAGGCTTCGATGCACCTGCTCGGCCATGGAAACTTTTTTTTAGCCAGTGTGGACTGTGTTTTGAGACTACCGCTTTGAGTAAAGCTCTTCCCACACTGTGAGCACTGATATGGTTTCTCTCCAGTGTGGATCTGATAGTGTGTTTTGAGACTACTGCTTGGAGTAAAGCTCTTCCCACACTGTGAGCTATGATATGGTTTCTCTCCAGTGTGAATGTACTGGTGTACTTTTAGTTGACGACGTTCAATAAAGCTTTTCCCACAGACCGAACAGAGGTAAGGTTTCTCTCCAGTGTGAATCTTGTAGTGTTGTTTGAGAGTACCACTGTGAGTAAAGCTCTTTCCACATTCTGAGCATGCGTATGGTCTCTCTCCAGTGTGGATCTGATAGTGTTTTTTGAGATAACTACTTGAAGTAAAGCTCTTCCCACATTGTGAGCACTGATATGGTTTCTCTCCAGTGTGAATGTACTGGTGTACTTTTAGTTGACGACGTTCAATAAAGCTTTTCCCACAGACTGAACACTGGTAAGGTTTCTCTCCAGTGTGGATCTTGTAGTGTTGTTTGAGACTACCACTATGAGTATAGCTCTTTCCACACTGTGAGCACTGGTGTGGTTTCTCTCCAGTGTAGAGTTGATAGTGTTCTTTGAGTCTACCAATTTTAGTAAAGCGCTTCGCACGGTGTAAGCACTGGTACGGTTTCTCTCCAGCATGGATATGATGGTGTTTTTTGAAATAACTACTTGAAGTAAAGCTTTTCCCACACTGTGAGCACTGATACGGTTTCTCTCCAGTGTGGATCTTGTAGTGTTGTTTGAGATAACTACTTGAAATAAAGCTCTTCCCACACTGTGAGGACTGATATGGTTTCTCTCCACTGTGAATGTATTGGTGTACTTTTAGTTGACGACGTTCAATAAAGCTTTTCCCACAGACCGAACACTGGTAAGGTTTCTCTCCAGTGTGGATTTGGTAGTGTTGTTTGAGACTACCACTGTGAGTAAAGCTCTTTCCACACTGTGAGCACTGATACGGTTTCTCTCCAGTGTGGATACGCAGATGTAACTGGACACTACGCTTACTTGTAAACCTCTTCCCGCACTCTGAACACTGGTAGGGTTTCTCTCCAGTGTAGATCTTCTGGTGAATCTTTAGAAGATGAAGTCGACTGAATCTCCTGCCACACTGTAGGCAGGGATACAGTTTACCTATATTGTCCATGCTCTGGTGTGACTGAAGGTTACCCTCTGAAGCACTGTTTAATTCTGGAGCAAGAAAAAAACAGGATGGTTACTAGAATGCATATGTAAAGAATTATTTGAGGATAAGCATCAGCAGTATTAAAAATCACTACTAAAAATGAAACATCTCTCTTGCAACATCAGGTATTTTGGTTGATATGACAAGTGTTATTTTTTCGTTCCAGCATACTAGCCTTATCCCTTCATGGAGGTGGAATTATGATGTTTAAATTAGATGTTATTTTAACAGAAAATTTCTGAGCGAACAGCCAGGTCTTTTTCTACAGTGGCATCTCTACTGAACAGAGAACCTCCAGAGAGAAGACTTTAACCCTGTACCAACCCTAAACATAAAACTCATGCATTTTGTAATCTGGAAACAAAACCACCATCAGATCCCGTGGGTTAACTGAATCATCGGCTGAGTGATGTTCTCATCAAATGCATTTTTGTTATGAGGTCTAACTATCTGCTCCAGTACTGGGGTTACAAGGTTCAGAAGCAAGTAACCATCCTGCACAGTCCTGCTAAATGAAATGGGATCCTGAACATCATCAACCGACACAATCAGGAAAGGTAACAGCATCCATGTGAGCTGGTTCTCTCTACTACTAGCTCCATCACAAGTCATGTGACCCTGCTGGTGTAACATCTTAACTTTTATGGAGTACGAAGATGAACGCTACTCTCACACATCCACAGCATCCCAAGAGTCAAATCCACCAGAGAAACATTTAGACATCGTCTCACCTGTTTTACACACGTAGCTTCCATCTTCATCTTCTTCCTTTTTAACAATCTTCTGAAATCCTTCATTCTGTTCTTGCACAGTTCCTCCATCTACAATTTATTAAAATTATAAATAACAAATAAGAAACACTGCTGTGAGCATTTTCTCAGTAATTTCAGGGTTTGATGATCCTCCACCTGAAATTCCACCATTTACAATAACTAAACAAGTAAGGTGGTGACCAAAAATGTAATTGTATGGGTTTATTTTCCCATCATGTTAGTACAGTTTTGAAGCATCATTGTTACTTACAGTAATGTTCATTGTCATCTTCTTCCTTTTTCACAATCTTCTGGAATCCTTTAATGTTTTCTTCCACAGGGGTTGATGTTCCTCCATCAGAACCTCCACAACACTCTGTCTTCACATCCTCGCAAAGAGAATCACCAAAGCACTACAGTACAAAAACAATTCAATAAATAAAATAGAAATAATGGAAGAACAGCAGCTCCATTCAGCATCTTTCTTCATCCAGCACTTTTCATGTTGAGTCTCAGTGTTTTACACAGAATTGTTAAAAACAGGATTTATTTTTACCTGTGAGAGAGCAGGAGCCACTTCCTGATGGTTTCTGACTTTTACTGAATCCATTAGAACGCGTCTAAATAATAAGAAGCATACTTATAAATTCATGTTGAATTCTTCTGGAACATTCCTACATAGTGTGTATAAATCATTATCTTCACTTCCTATGAAGCGCACCTTGTAGGGAGGATGAATCCATTTGGGATGCTATCTGCTAGCTAAAAGCTTGAGTGGAACTTACTGTGTGTGTTAAAGCAGAACAGAGCTAAGAGCTTCTAATCCACAATATTAGTGTTAAGCTTTTAGATCCACAGTGGAGATCCAACAAAACCATTTTTTAGAGCTGTTTGTCGACACAGGATCCAGAAGAAAAGCTTCATTTCTTCTTCTCCAAGGCTGATGATGAGTCACAATGACCTGATACTGCCACTTTTTGAGCTGGAAGGGAGAGACAGATGGGTGCGCCTACTCAAAACCCAAAACGTGAATACCCAAAGGAAAAAAGTATTTCTTAAGAAATTCTTTTCTATGACTCAGGAGAAATAGATAAGTTCCTAATTTTGTATTAACAAAGGCTTACCCATTTCTGAATTATTTCTCCTAAACCCACCTTAAGAGAAAAAAGGAGAAAAACCTAAGCATTTATTTGTAAGACATTCTACAGACAAATGAGAAAAGCCTAAGATCTCATTCTACACTGATGCTCAATAATGTCTTAGATGTTTCTCAGTTATGTCTTATATGAACCTTTAAAAAGAGTAAGCTTCTATTCAGACCTAAAAGAGATCTAAAGAAGAAACATAAGACACCACTGAGATCTTAGGATAAACTGGGTGAGATCTTATTTCTTATCTATGTCTAGTTGAAAGCTGCATTACTAATACCTGGAGAAACTCCTAAGACATACAGTTAATTATGAGGAGATGCAGTTGGTTCATAGTTTTTATTGTATAAAAAGAATTAGTGCAACTAAATTGTAAAAATTTTAACAGCAGTTGTACAACAGTGTAAACACAACAAATGCATACAAACAATGTTACATAATGTACAAAACAATATTTACCAACGTAGTAAATAGTACTAACTAAATGAAGTACACATAGTAAATAGAAACACTGCAGAACAATGTGAACACAAAGAGAACAGTTCTTAGAGTGGAACCCACTGAACTTTCAGTGCATAATGAAATGGCTGAGATGATTTAAATGGTCAGTCACAGGGGTTTGGTATAAAATGCTGCATTCTATAGAAAGTTAGAGTCAAAATTGTGGTGTTGATAGGAACTAGATGCCCACCTCTAAACGCTCCCTCAGAAAGTAAAGTCTAAATGTGTTGTAATCATTTCATTCTGCTCATGGAGGAGGAATATTTAAATAATTTAATTAAAACTTTTTTTTCCATTTAGATTACATTATTCCCTTAAATTAACATTACAAATTAAAAACTCAAATAACACGTGTCGGATCACTGGTGATATTTGGATAAAATGTTTTTATTTGTGTTGTAGTCACTGCTGATAACTATTTTATTTATTATCCAAAACCATCAATGAACCAACACGTGTCTGAGGGTTTTAAATACATTTACATTTACAGTATTTAGCAGACGCCGTTATCCAGAGCGACTTACAGTTGATACAGTCTTGCAATGCAAGCAGTTGTGGGTTAAGGGCCTTGCTCAAGGACCCAACAGTGGAAGCTTGGCAGAGGTGGGATTTGAACCCTGGACCTTTTGGTCCATAGTCCAGTACCTTAACCGCTAGGCTACGTCCGCTAATACGTAATGTTGATGATGGTAAAACAGTGGAGAATTTTAAATAATTTCTATTTGGGGACTATTGTGCCTCCATGTTCCCCTCTGCCATTAAAATACAGTTTAAGCAAAAACCTTAACACCAAACTACCATAAAACAATGTGTCAGCCATCATACACTGCTCAAAAAAATAAAGGGAACACTTAAACAACACAATATAACTCCAAGTAAATCAAACTTCTGTGAAATCAAACTGTCCACTTAGGACACAACACTGATTGACAATCAATGTCACATGCTGTTGTGCAAATGGAATAGACAACAGGTGGAAATTATTGGCAATTAGCAAGACCCACTCAATAAAGGAGTGGTTCTGCAGGTGGGGACCACAGACCACTTCTCAGTACCTATGCTTTCTGGCTGATGTTTTGGTCAATTTTAAATGTTGGTGGTGCTTTCACACTCATGGCAGCATGAGACAGACTCTACAACCCACACAAGTGGCTCGGGTAGTGCAGCTCATCCATGATGGCACATTAATGAGAGCTGTGGCAAGAAGGTTTGCTGTGTCTGTCAGGATTGGCAAATTCACCATGGCACCCTGTGCTCTTCACAGATGAAAGCAGGTTCACACTGAGCACGTGACAGATGCGACATAGTCTTGAAACGCCGTGGAGAGTGATCTGCTGCCTGCAACATTCTTCAGCATGACCGGTTCGGCAGTGGGTCAGTAATGGTGTGGGGTGGCATTTCTTTGGAGGGCCGCACAGGCCTCCATGTGCTCGCCAGAGGTAGCCTGACTGCCATTAGGTACCAAGATGAGATCCTCAGACCCCTTGTGAGTGCATATGCTGGTGCGGTTGGCCCTGGGTTCCTCCTGATTGATTGATTGATTGATTGATCGATCGATACATAGATAGATAACTTTATCAATCCCAGAGGGAAATTCCTGTGTTACAGCAGCAAGTCAGACAAAAAGGGGAGAGCAAGATATAAATATACATAGGGAGCAGTGTTATAATATAATTATAGCAAAAAGTATGATCCTTAGGCAGTAATGACCCGGCACAGTGGAGAACAGTTGTACAGTGTGATAGCTGTTGTTTTGAATGATCTCCTGAACCTCTACTTGTTACAGCGGAGCTGAATGAGTCTATTACTGTCTATTACTCTATTAATGCAGGACAATGCTAGACCTCATGTGGCTGGAGTGTCTCAGCAGTTCCTGCAAGATGAAGGCATTGAAGCTATGGACTGGCCCGCCCGTTCCCCAGACCTGAATCCGATTGAGCACATCTGGGACGTCATGTCTCGCTCTATCCACCAACGTCACGTTGCACCACAGACTGTCCAGGAGTTGGCGGATGCTTTAGTCCAGGTCTGGGAAGGAGATCCCTCAGGAGACCATCCGCCACCTTATCAGGAGCATGCCCAGGAGTTGTAGGGAGGTCATACAGGCACGTGGAGGCCACACACAATACTGAGCCTCATTTTGATTTGTTTTAAGGACATTACATCAAAGTTGGACCAGCCTGTAGTGTGTTTTTCCACTTTCATTTTGTCTGTGACTCCAAATCCAGGCCTCCATTGGTTAATAAATTTGATTTCCATTGATGATTTTTGTGTGATTTTGTTGTCAGCACATTCAGCTTTGTACAGAACAAAGCATTCAATGAGAATATTTCATTCATTCAAATCTAAGATGTGTTATTTGAGTGTTCCCTTTATTTTTTGAGCAGTGTACTTGATTGTTTATTTATTGAGGAAAATGATCCAATATTACATATTAGTGAGTGGCAAAAGTATGTGAACCTTTGCTTACAGTATCTAGTGTGTGTCCCCCCTGTGCAGCAATAACTGCAGCCAAACATTTCCTGTAACTGTTGATCAGTCCTGCTTGGAGGAATTTTAGCCCATTCCTCCGTACAGAACAGCTTCAACTCTGGGATGTTGGTGGGTTTCCTCACATTAGCTGCTCGCTTCAGGTCTTTCCACAACATTTCGATCGGATTAAGGTCAAGACTTTGACTTGGCCATTCCAAAACATGAACTTTAATCTTCTTTAACCATTCTTTGGTAGAACGGCTTGTGTGCTTCGGGGCATTGTCTTGCTGCATGACCCACCTTCTCTTGAGATTCAGTTTATGGACAGATGCCCTGACATTTTCCTTTAGAATTCTCTGATATAATTCAGAATACATTGTTGCATCAATGACGGCAAGAGATCTTAGCCCAGATGCAGCAAAACAGGCCCAAACCATGATACTACCACCACCCTGTTTCACAGAAGGTTCTTATGCTGGAATGCAGTGTTTTCCTTTCTCCAAACATTACGCTTAATTCAAAAAGTTCTACTTTGTTCTCATCCGTCCACAAAACATTCTTCCAATAGCCTTCTGGCTCGTCCACGTGATCTTTAGCAAACTGCAGACGAGCAGCAATGTTCTTTTTGGAGAGCAGTGGCTTTCTCCTTGCAACCCTGCCATGCACACCATTGTTGTTCAGTGTTCTTCTGATGGTGGACTCATGATCATTAACATTAGCCAATGTGAGAGAGGCCTTCAGTTGCTTTGAAGTTACCCTGGGGTCCTTTGTGATCTCGCCAACTATTACACGCCTTGCTCTTGGGGTGATCTTTGTTGGTCGGCCACTCCTGGGGAGGGTAACAATGGTCTTGAATTTCCTGCTTTTGTACACAATCTGTCTGACTGTGGATTGGTGGAGTCCAAACTCTTTAGAGATGGATTTATAACCTTCTCCAGCCTGATGAGCACCAGCATCTCTTTTTCTGAGATCCTCAGAAATATCCTTTGTACGTACCATGATACACTTCCACACACATGTGTTGTGAGGAGCAGACTTTGATAGATCCCTAAATAAAACAGGGTGCCCACTCACACCTGATTGACATCCCATTGATTGAAAACACCTGACTAATTTCACCTTCAAATTAACTGCTAATCCTAGAGGTTCACATACTTTTGCCACTCACTAATATGTAATATTGGATCATTTTCCATTTTTACATTTCCCCTTAAAAACAAACAAATGTCTGGTGTGTGTGTTCAGGTCAGGTCTCAGATTCAGAGTCCATTACAGCTGTGATCAAACATCCAAAGGTAAACCTGGAGTCATTTCATCATTTTGGGAAGGAGGCTGGCAAGGTGTCTGTTCACCTGTGTCTCGACGTTCAGTCTGGCGTGATGACGACTTTTGTTAATGAAGGCCTTTTTCAAATTCCCCACCTCAACCGCGTTCCATCCCGACAAGTGTGGAAAATCACAAAACAATCTACACAGAAAAAAACAAGGATGTGATTTAATATTTATACTCATTTAGTCTGGAAGTATCACAAAGCCTCGACTCACTTCTAGAAATAAAAATATTAAGACAAAAATAATGTATATCCATTTGTAATAATTTTTGAATTTTTTTGAAAATAAAAACAACTGATGTACAGTACTATGCTAAAGTATTAGGCAGGTGTGAAATAAAATGCTGCAAAGTAAGAACGGTCTTACAATAGAAGTGTTAATAGTTTATTTCTGTCAATTAAAATGCGAAGTGAATGAACAAGAGAAATCTGAATCAAACCAATACTCGGTGTACCCCCTATGACGTCAAAACCACATCACTATCTTCCTTGGTACTCTCACACAGTCCTGGGATTTTGTAGGATTATGTCGGTTTATGATTTAACCAAATTTATACCAACCGTGAGATAATTATCATTTGCACACAGCCATTCAATGAAAAAGAAGCAGATTGTAGGATGCATAAAACTGGTGAGGAACGCCAAATCTGCCACAATGTAAGGTTGTTGGAAACAGTTTTGTGTCAAAGGACATACAACCATGGCAATTCCGACACAGTAACAATACACAAGGTAGTATCCTGCATCAGCAAGGTCTCTCAAGGCAAGGATTTCAAAGTAGACTGGGGGTTCAAACTCATTTGAAAAACACAAAGAAATGGGCAATGCTGAGGAACCGTAGATCAGGGTCATCACCTCATGCTTACTTCCCTTAAAAACTGGAAGATATCCAGCAGTGGCCATCAGCAAAGAATTGGCAGAAACCAGTGGGGCACTGACACACCCTTGAAGTGTTCCTGAGAAGTGGGTCAAAGCGGCTTCATGGAAGAATTGTGGCAAAAAGCAACAACCCAAACTACATCCATTCACCAAAAATATCTTTCAGTGTGAAGAGACAAGGAGTCCTGGAAAGGTAGGTATGGACACACTGGAGCTCTGATCTCCCACAATCATCGAGTCTATCTGGGATTACACGATAGACCGAGGCTCTGAGCAAGCCTACATCCACAGAAGATCTGTGGAGAGTTTCTCCAGGATGTTCTGGAACACCCTCCTTAGCCAATTCCCTTCAGAAACTGTGTGCGAGTATACTTAGAAGAACTGAAGACAAAGGGTGGGTTACACCAATACTGATTTGATTTAGATTCTCTTTTGTTCTCACTTTGCATGTTGTTAACTGACAAAATAAGTACTACACTTCCATGTTTTTTGAAAGCATTATTACTCTGCAGCATTTTTTCCGAACCTGTTCTAAAAAACCTTAGCACAGTACAGGCTATGGTGCAAACAGCTAAATAAAAGGTCATATTAATCTTAATATGGAATTGGATGTTTATTGTTATTATCAAGTCCTTCTCAACAGAAAACATAAAAACAAATTTCAATGAAATGTGTTTTGTGCAAAACCTTCAAACAGGACAAAAGAAGCATTGCATTGAAAGTGCAGAAAACTTCAAGCTCATTCCACATTTATTCCTATAGACTTACTTGGAAAAAAAAATACAGTTAATTTTTCCCGGTGTTTTTTTTGGTCATGATAGACTAGCTAGTAATTTACCTAAAGGCTGCAGATAGCTACATTAGGTCCCCGAATCGCATGCTAACGTTACCAAAACCTGCAAAATAATGATAAAAACACACGGGGCAACAGGTCTAACCTTCAGTACAGGTCAAAATATATATGTCCCTGTAACGTACATTAGTTGGACTTATCGTTTCTCTTTTGGAGCTGCTCTACAATCCAAGTTATGGGCAAAGCAAACTCTGACTAACATTATGCTACCAACAGAAACTAGCATAGCATTCGGTCTGAAAACTACAATAAAGTTTTTATTATCACAAAAACGAATTAAAATGTTAAAATAACAATAATAACTTCAAAAATACTTACCAAACTACGATTCCAGCAACAGAACAGCAGCGGCCGTGAGGAGAATGGTCTGCGGCAGCAGTAACTCACTCTGTGGCTCAGTATCTCTCTCACCGGACCGTTAGCTAAGTTCAAAGACGTTACCGAAAGTTAAGTCCTTTATCGTAAACTATGTACATGTTTAAAGCAGAATGTTTACCAATCCAGTTTAGGCGAGTATATGAAGTGTTTAATTACCAATAAGTAAGAAAACCACTTTCCCTTACAAGCCGCATCAGTATCCGCCATGTTTGTTACCACAGTATGCTAATGAGCTGGTTCTGACCAATAGCCGAACGGAGGGCATCGCGTCAGACGCTCCGTGCTGTCTTTAGGTTTAAAGCTTGCAGTTCGTTCTGTGGACTTTAATGGTTTAAGCTGTTTTGAACTATTCTTCACAGTTTTGACTATAAATAGAATAATTTTATTTTTTAATTACAAAAATAACAGCATATAGACAATGTAATTGTCACAGACATGCTATACGCAAGACAAATAACCAAGGGGGGGAAAAAAAAAGTAAAGAAAAAAAAAAAAAAAAACACTGAAATAATGGCAACAAACAGGCAGACAGACAGTACACAGGATAGGGTGGGAGGAAAAAAAAAAATACTGATAATAATAATTCCCAGCACTGCACACTGATACTGTGTATCCTACTCCTTACTCAATCAGTCTAATACGTTGAATTATTAATATACCGAGTGACAGTTTAAATATAAATGCATACATTTATACCTACAAACAAAATACAGAGACAGTGAGAGAAAAAAAATCATAATGTACATTTTACTAACAAATTTGCATTTGAGAGAGTGCAAGTTGCTTTTTTACGTTATAAAGCCACTACTACAAAATTCACTCATATTATGTTACATACAGTAACTTTAATAAATTTGAGAAGACTAAATTAAAGTGCCTAATTTGTTTCGGTTTGCAGCTGAGGCTAGGTGCTCTTTTAATACATTTATCCATTGTGATATAGAATTTTCTTTATCTTTCCAATTTAGTAGTATTGTTTTTTTTTGTCTGTTTGTTTTTTGTGCTATACTTAAGAATATAAGTAATGGCATTGTGTTTTCGATTAGTGATTCTACCACTGAGAGGTTTCCTTATAGACATACGGAAAGTGACAGGAATGTTGCTCCCCAGACACAGAGAGCATTTTGAAGTTACTTTTCCCCAGAATTTGTGGACTATTCTGCAAGTCCAGAACGAGTGAAAGTAGTCGTCAGTTTTGTTGGTTACGCACTGTGTACATATTCTTGAAAATTACTAAGTCCCATTTTGAACATTTTGTACTGAGTAATGATTTTTTTAATTGAATTAATTGTATGTTTGTGTTCTTACTCATTATGAAGATATTTTTACAGCTTTGTGTCCAGAATAGTGCATCAGTGCTAACATCCAAATCATTTTTCCATTTAGTAATTGGTATTGTTATAGTTGAATTTAAAGTACCTATGAGAGCATACAATTTTGATAAATCTTTCTTATGGCTAGTGATTTGGTTTATATTATCAATAATGGGCGGTGGTTTGAGGTTGTTGTGAGATATATTAATTTTGGTTTTAAGTATACTTTTTAACTGATAGTATTATAAATACTGATTTTTCTCTAAGTTAATTAGTCCTTGGAAGCTTTGTTCTTGAAGAGGTGTTGTAAATGTGTTATGCCTTTTCTTTCCACTTTTTAAATACAAGGGATAATTTGTTTATTGTAAAGTCTTGACTGTACCATATGGGTGTGTATATGTTGGGTGTCATTTCAGTGTTTGTTAATTTATTGAACTTCCACCAAGCTCTCAGTGTCATTGAGATTGTCACACTTAAAAAGCAGTCATGATATTTTATGGATGTGCTAAGGAAAGGTATATCTGCAATGGATATTTTATTGCAATATGACTGTTCAACGTTGAGCCAGGGGTTTGGGCAATAGTCTTTTTGTCTTCATTTTATTAAATGAAGAAGTTGATTTGCTAAATAGTACGGCTGAAAATGTGGTGCAGCTAGTCCCCTCGTATTTTTCTCGTTTTGTAAAGTTGTGAGTTTTATCCTAGATTTTATGTTTCTCCAATAAAATGTTTATGTTAGTTTATCTAACCTGTGGAACCATTTTTAATGGTGCAACTGGTAACATTGCAAATAGATAGTTGACTTTTGGTAAATTGTCATTTTAATTGTTGCAATACGTCCTATGAGAGAAATTGCTTATGGCTTATCTTATGAATAATGCTATTTATTAGCTGAAATACCTGTGATGTTAATATTTTGTTGTATGGCTGCTGCTAGTGGTTCTATGAAAACATCCTTGCCGGGTACCACGAGAAAGTGCAAAACTTGCTGAGATAATGTCATTAGTTATAACGGAGGCCATGGGTGATGAATATAATATTTTAATCCAGTGTATGACCGCCTTACCAAAGCCAAATTTATGCAGAGCACTGAAAAGAAAGTCCCAGTTTATTTTATCAAAGGCTTTTTCTGTGTCCAGAGATAGAATAATTGCTTTTTTATTATATTTCTTTGTGAAGTTAATAAGGCTGATGAATCAGCGTGTATTATGCGATGATTGTCTCCTTTTTATAAAACCTGTTTGATCTGGAAAGATGAGATTAGAAATAACCTTTTCCAGTCTTACTGAGAGTACCGTACTTATCATTTTTAATTCTGTGTTAATTAGTGATATTGGACGATAATTCGAGCATAATGCTGAATCTTTATTTGATTTAAGTAATACTGAATTTAGCGCCGTATTCATTCGAGATGTAACACAGGACGTTCTTTTTATTTCGTTGACCATCTTTACAAACAGGGGGGTAATGGTTGGCCAGAAATGTTTATAAAATTCAGCAGGGAATCCATGTGTGCCTGGTGATTTATTATTTGACTTTAAATTGACTGCCTTTCCAAATTCTTCTTCACTTAATGGTACTTCCAGAGAGTGCTGTTTGTCATTGTTTAACTTAGGGAAGGTAATACCATCAAGGAAGGCATCAATCTCAGGTTGATTTGTAATTGCATTTGTAGAATATGAAGTCTTGTAATACTTTTCAAAGGTTTCATTTATAACTTTTGGATTTTGGGTATTGTTCTCTGATGAAACCTGTATAGTAGTTATAGTATGTTTTTCTATGTTTTATTTTAATTGGTTTGCTAAACATTTTCCTGATTTGTCATTATGCTCAAACTGATTGTGTCAATGTTGTGAAAGCAAAAAATGTGTTTTTTTGATGACAAAGAGGGTTTTAATTTCGTTGATGTTTTTGAGAGTTTTTTCATTGGGACTTTCTGCATTTGAGCCCTGGAGTTCCTTTAAATGTTGTCCTAGAATCTTTTGTTTTTCTTGTTCCTTCATTTTCTAATATACTGAACAGGATATGATTTTCCCTCACCACTGATTTTGATGTTTCCCACAATAGTATGGGGGATGTTTCTGGTAAGTTGTTGGTTTCCATAAAGGATGTCCACTCTTTGTTAAAGCAAATATTGAATTATTTGTCTTTGATGAGTGATGTATTAAATGACCATCTTGGCCTGGTTGTAGTTTTTTGTATGTCACTGAAAGTAAAAGTAATTGAGGCATGATCAGAGCTTACTATTGGATGGATTGTAGATTTTCATATATGCAGTATAATGGAGTTGCTTGTGTGGAATAAGTCAAGGCGAGAGAATGAGTGATGAATTTGAGAGTGAGCAAGCATTGAGTCCTCAATCACATATTGAATAATTTTAATTCTATTTTAAGTCCATCATACTGTCAGGGAACACAGTGTCAGTTTAACATTTAATTCTTGAACGTTTTTTAATATAACTAAGAACACAAGCATGAAGAGCAACAGAATAGAATTGGCTCTGATTGAACATGGAAGCAAATATTTGAAATTGTATTTAGTTTTTCTTTGGATATTTTTATTGTTGCCTTATCTACACCTGTAAGTAAAAGTTAATTGTGCAGAAAATAAACTTGTGTACTTTAACATACACATATGGAGATTTGAATTGTGATATTATTTAGAATTACTTCCTCAAAATAAATAGATTTGAGTATCAGTAATGACAGATAAGTTTATCAAGGTATATTCAGAAAATAGGGAATTTGCTGTTTCTTAAGAATTTCTTATGAGTCAATAAGATGAACTTTAACTTGTTAGAAGAGACCTAAAAAAGCCAATTATGAGTTCTTAAATGTTTCTTATGTAAATAGTATCATAAGTCTTGGATGAGATACAAAACAGTTAAGTCTTCTGTGAGACAACGAAGTTTGATTTAAGATCTCAAATGTTTCTCATGTTTTGCATGATTAGATGAATCTGAGGTGAGATGCACTTAAGATAAACTTAAGAAGAATTTAAGAAATTATATTTTGAAAATTCAGGCGTTGTTTCTCAGGAGACAAATTTCAGAAATAGAAGGAAAAAGCTTAAATCTCACATTGATCTCAAACATGTCCTAATTATGTCCAGGAGAAGTAAAGGAGACAAACAGAAGATCTTATATAGAGAATTTCTTTCCTGTGGGAATGGAGATCCAACAAAACCACTTTCTGGAGCTGGGTGTTGATACAGGGTCCAGACCAAAAAAAGCTTTGTTTCTTCTTCTCCAAGGCTGATGATGAGTCTACTACTGACTCCTTTTAAGCTGGAAGGAAGAGACAGAGGAGGATGCCCCTCCTTAAAAAAACAAAAACATGGATACTATAACCATATAATTACAGACCGAATTTCAAATTAACCCTTAAATTTAAAGAACAACAACAACAACAACAACAACAACAACAACAAAAGAATACATTCAATTAGTGGTCTTCAACTAACTGACTTCTTTTCCAACTTGGGAAGTATAGCTGTGATTCTGCTAGAACATTTTCTTCTACTGAATGACCTCAGTTCAGCTCCAGGTACCATCAAATATGCTATTTGAAAACTGGGCTGGACTCTCAGGAACAGTTCTGTACTCAGGCGGTCTTGTTGAAGTGGACAGATATGCAACTCACGATAGGTAAGTGATCTCTGGTATCTCCCAGGGGTCAGTTCTGGGGAGTTTATTTAAATTACCCATGCTTTTCTCTCCAAATCCTTTAGAGCTATGGAATGCTGCTTTACCACAGCCTTTAGCAGGTGCACTTATGCAGATAAACTTACAACTGATAGTCTTACAATCCAAGTAGTTGTAAATTAAGAACCCAACAGTGCCAGCTTAGCAGAGGTGGGACTTGAACTCTGGACCGTCTTGCTACCGTCTGAATGTCTTAACTGGCTACATCACCCCAGTCCTGATACAGATGGTTTCATTGCCTTGAATGAACCGGACACGCAAGACTCTAAAAACAGAGATCATTCTAAGCACAGTAGAAATACGAGATTATTATGAGATTAGCTGCTTTCTTTAACTTTAAAACCCTTAAATGACAAAACAGTTCACTTAATGAAAAGCTCACATTAAAGAGGACTGTGGTCCCATAGCAGTTAAGGTACTGGATCCTGGACCAGAATGTCCTGCGTTCAAATCCCTCCGTTACCAGGCTACCACTGTTGGGTCCTTGAGCAAGATCCTTAGTCCACAAGTGCTTGTACTGTAAGATTGTATCAATTGTAAGTCGATCTGGATAAGGGCATCTGCTAAATCCTATAAATGTTAAAGCAAATAACTAAATCATCTTTAAATCACCTCAAAAGCATTCAGCAACTTTTAAACCCACAAATACACGGAGGTAGAAACAATGCTGATTCCCATGGATTCTAAATGTAGAACCTGAGATAGCTGAATAAGGAAACAGTAACAACCTTAAGCAATTTGTAACATAAGAAACAGAAGAGAAACAAATAATGATGGAAAAAAATTAATCACTCAACTGATACAGGTAAAAAACAGCAAAAAAAGGGGAATTAAAACTCTAAACTTCTCTAAGAATAAAACTGTGTAGCACTCTAGAATGAAAGAATTTTTAGAACACCTTTTAACATTGGTACATGTACATAGGAGCTTGAAAGTTTGTGAACCCTTGAGGACTTTCTAGAATTCTGCATAAACATGAGCTAAAACATCATTAGATTTTCACACAAGTCCCACAAATAGATAAAGAGAACCCAGTTAAATAAACAAGCTCAAACTCTCAGACTTGGTCATTTATTTATTAAAGAAAATAAACCATTATTACATATCTGTGAGTAGCAAAAGTACATGAACATCTAGGATTAGCAGTCCATTTAAAAAAACAAAAAAAAATACACATTAAATTACAGTCAGGAGTTTTCATGGGATGACCAATCTGGTGTGAGTGGATTTAATGTTGTATTTAAAGAACAGGGAACTATCAAAGTCTGACCTTCACAACACACATATGTGGAAGCGTATCACAGTACGAACGAAAGAGAACAGTAGATGTTCACCAAATCCATAGGGTTTAATATGATGTCATTCCATCCGTTGCAGCTATAACAGCTTCAAGTCTTCTGACAAGGCTTTCCACAAGGGTTAGGAGTGTGTTTATTAGAATTTTTGTCCTTTCTTCCAGAAGGTGCATTTGTGAGGTCAGACACTGATGTTGGACGAGAAGGCCTGGCTCACAGTCTCCTCTCTAATTCATCACAAAGGTGTTCTATCGGGTTGAGGTCAGTACTCTGTGCAGGCCAGTGAAGCTCTTCCACTCCAAACTCGCTTATCCATGTCTTTATGGGCCTTGCTTTGTGCACTGGTGCGCCATCATGTTGGAACAGGAAGGGGCCATCCCCAAACTGTTCCCACAAAGTTAGGAGCATGAAATGGTCCATAATCTCTTGGTATGCTGAAGCATTAGGAGTTCCATTCACTGAAACTAAGAGATTGAGCCCAACTACTCAAAAACAATCCGACACCTTAATACCCCCCTCCACCAAACTTTACACTTGGCACAATGCAGACAGATAAGTCCCGTTCTCCTGCCAACCACCAAACCCAGACCCGTGCACCAGATCATCAGATGCAGAAGTGTGATTCGTCACTCCAGAGAGTCAGCTCTAGAGTCCAGTGGTGGCATGCTTTACACCACTGCATCTGACACTTTGCATTGCGCTTGGTGATGTAAAGCTTGGATGCACCTGCTCGACCATGGAAACTTTTTTTTTTTATTTTTTATTTTTTATTTTTTTATCCAGTGTGGATTCGGTAGTGTGTTTTGAGATTACTGCTTTGAGTAAAGCTCTTCCCACATTCTGAGCATGCGTACAGTTTCACTCCAGTGTGGATTAGACAGTGTGCTTTGAGATTACTGCTTTGAGTAAAGCTCTTCCCACACTGTGAGCACTGATATGGTTTCTCCCCAGTGTGGATTTGATAGTGTTTTTTGAGATTACCACTTTGAGTAAAGCTCTTCCCACACTGTGAGCACTGATATGGTTTCTCTCCAGTGTGGATTTGAATGTGGTCTTTAAGACTACTGCTTGAAGTAAAACTCTTCCTACACTGTGAGCACCTATACGGTTTCTCTCCAGTGTGGATTTGATGGTGTTTTTTGAGATTACCGCTTGAAGTAAAGCTCTTCCAACACTGTGAGCACTGATATGGCCTCTCTCCTGTGTGAATGCGCTGGTGAACTTTTAAACCATGACGATGAATAAAACTCTTGCCACATTCTGAGCATGTGTATGGTTTCTCTCCAGTGTGGATTTGACAGTGTTTTTTGAGCTCACCGCGTGAAGTACAGCTCTTCCCACAATGTGAGCACTGATACGGCTTCTCTCCTGTGTGGATTTGATAGTGTGTTTTGAGATTACTGCTATGAGTAAAGCTCTTCCCACATTCTGAGCATGCGTATGGTTTCACTCCAGTGTGGATTTGACAGTGTTTTTTGAGATCACTGCTTTGAGTAAAGCTCTTCCCACACTGTGAGCACTGATATGGTTTCTCTCCAGTGTGAATGTACTGGTGTGATTTTAGATGACGACGTTCAGTAAAGCTTTTTCCACAGACCGAACACTGGTAAGGTTTCTCTCCTGTGTGGATCTTGTAGTGTTGTTTGAGCCTACCACTGTAAGTAAAGCTCTTCCCACACTGTGAGCACTGATACGGCTTTTCTCCTGTGTGGATACGCAGATGTAACTGGACACTACGCTTTCTTGTAAACCTCTTCCCGCACTCTGAACACTGGTAGGGTTTCTCTCCAGTGTGAATCTTCAGGTGAATCTTTAGAAGACGAAGTCGACTGAATCTCTTGCCACACTGTAAGCAGGGATACGGTTTATCTATATTGTCCATGCTCTGTTGTGACTGAAGGCTACTCTCTGAAGAACTGTTTACTTCTGCAGCAGGAAAAAACACAGGATGGTTACTAGAATATATATGTAAAAAATTGTTTGAGGATAGGCAGCAGCAGTATTAAAAATCACTACTGTGTTTTGTTCCAGCATACTAGCCTTATCCCTTCATGCTGGTGGTATTATGATGTTTACATTAGACATTGTTTTAACAGAAAATTTCTGAGTGAACAGCCAGGTCTTCTTCTACAGTGGCATCTCTACTGAACAGAGAACCTCCAGAAAGAAGACTTTAACCCTGTAACAACCCTAAATATTAAACTCATGCATTTTGTAATCTGGAAACAAAACTACCACCAGATCCCGTGGGTTAACTGAATCATCGGCTGAGTGATGTTCTCATCAAATGCATTTGTGTTATGAGGTCTAACTATCTGCTCCAGTACTGGGGTTACAAGGTTCAGAAGCAAGCAACCATCCTGCACAGTCCTGCTAAATTAAATGGGATCCTGAACATCATCAACCGACACAATAAGGAAAGGTAACAGCATCCATGTGAGCTGGTTCTCTCTATTACTAGCTCCATCACAAGTCATGTGACCCTGATGGTGTAACATCTTAACTTTTATGGAGTACAAAAATGAATGCTTCTCTCTCTCTCTCTCTCTCTCTCTCTCTCACACACACACACACACACACACACACAAAGTCAAATGAAACAGAGACACATTTAAACATCGTCTCACAGGCATAGCCTCCATCTTCATCTTCTTCCTTTTTCACAATCTTCTGAAATCCTTCATTCTGTTCTTGCACAGTTCCTCCATCTATAATTTATTCAAATAATAAATAACAAATAAGAATCACTGCTGTGAGCATCATCTTCAGCAATTTAGTCCCTGGCTGAACTCAGGCTTACAGAGGTCACTTTCATCTTCATCCTCTTCCTTTATCACAGGTGTGTTCTGTGTTTCTGGTTTTTGCTGTTGAGCAGGGGTTGATGTTCCTCCACCTGAAATTCCACCATTTACAATAACAAAACAAGTAAGGTGGTGAACAAAAATGTAAAGGTATGAGTTTATTTTCCCCATCATGTTAGTACAGTTCTGTAACATCATTGTTACTTACAGTAATGTTCATCTTCATCTTCTTCCTTTTTCACAATTTCCTGGAATCCTTCATTCTGTTCTTCCACAGGGCTTGATGTTCCTCCATCAGAAGCTCTACAACACTCTGTCTTCACATCCTCACAAAGAGAATCACCAAAGCACTACCGTACAAAAACAATTCAATAAATAAAATAGAAATAATGACAGAACAGCAGCTCCATTCAGCATCTTTCTTCATCCAGCACTTTTCATGTTCAGTTTCAGTGTTTTACATAGAATTGTTAAAAACAGGATTTATTTTACCTGTGAGAGAGCAGGAGCCACTTCCTGATGGTTTCTGACTTTTGCAGAATCCATTAGAACACGTCTAAATAATAAGAAGCATACTTATAAATTCATGCTGAATTCTTCTGGAACATCCCTACATAGTGTGTGTATAAAGCATCATCTCCACTCCCTATGTAGTGCACTATGTAAGGAGGATGAATCCATTTGGGATGGTATCTGCTAGCTACTAGCTTGAGTGGAACTTACCTTGTGTGTTAAAGCGAAGAGCTTCTAATCCACAAAATTAGTGTTAAACTGGATCAGATGCTGAACGTTGGGATTAAATATCAATCATGGGAAAGAAGGTTTTAGATCCGCAATGGAGATCCAACAAAACCCCTTTCTGGAGCTGGTTGTCGATACAGGATCGAGACCAAAAAAAGCTTTGTTTCTTCTTCTCCAAGGCTGATGAGTCATGATGACTTACTACTGCCATCTTTTGAGCTGGAAGACTGGAAGAGAGACAGAGGGGGATGCCCCTCTTTAAAAAAACAAAAACGTGGATACCATAACCATATAATTACAGACCAAATTTCAAATTTACCCTTAAATTAAAAAAAATAAATAAATAAATAAAAAATACATTCAATTAGTGGTCTTCAACTAACTGACTACTTTTTCAACTTGGGAAGTATAGCTGTGATTCTGCTAGAACATTTTCTTCTACTGAATGACCTCAGTTCAACTCTAGATATCCATCAAACATGCCATGTGAATACTGGGCTGGACTCTCAGGAACAGTTCTGTACTGAGGCTGTCTTCTTGAAATGGACAAATAGGTATCTCACAGGATGTCCGTGATCTTTGGTATCTTCCAGGGGTCAGTTTATTTAAATTACCCATGCTTTTCTCACCAAATCCTTTAGAGCAATGGAATGCTGGTTTACCACAGCCTTTACAAATAGCAGGTGCACTAATGCAGGGAAACTTACAACCAATAGTCTTACAATTCAAGCAGTTGTAAATTAAGGACTCAACAGTGCCAGCTTAGCAGAGGTGGAACTTGAACTCTGTACCTTCTGGCTAATGTCTTAACTGCTACATCACCCCAGTCCAGATACAGATGGTGTCATTGCCTTGACAGTGCTACCAAAACATTGGTGTTGTAAAGCATTCAGCACTAGAGAATAGAAGATCACATTAAAGTGGACTTTGGTAGCGTAGCGGTTAAGGTACTGGACTCTGGACCAGAATGTCCTGCGTTCAAATCCTACCTTTGCCAGGCTATTACTGTTGGGTCCTTAACCCACAAGTGTTTGTATTGTTAGATTCTATTCATTGTAAATGGGTAAGGGCATCTCCTAAATCCTATAAATGTTAAAGCAAATAACTAAATCATCTTTAAATCAGCTGAAAAACATTCAGCACCTTTTATTTAAACTCACAAACACACTGAGGCAGATCCGTGGATTCTAATGGTAGAACCTGAGATAGCTGACTAAAGAAACAGCAACAACCTTAAGCAATTTGTAATATATAAGAAACAGAAGCAAAACAAACAATGATGAAAAAAATAAACTTTTAAAAATGAACCACTCAGCTGATACAGGTAAAAAAGCAGCAAAACAAAAGGGAATTAAAACTCTAAACTGCTCTAAGAATAAAACTGTGTAGCGCTTTAGAATGATAGAGTTTTTAGAACACCTTTTAACATTTGTACAGGTACAGTGGGGCAGAAAAGTATTTAGTCAGCTACTGATTGTGCAAGTTCTCCTACTTGGAAAGATGAGAGAGGTCTGTAATTTTCAGTGGACAGTGGGGTAGCCTAGCGGTTAAGGTACTGGCCAATGGACCAAAAGAGGTCCCACCTCTGCCAAGCTGCCACTGTTGGGTCCTTGAGCAAGGCCCTTAACCCTCCAGTTGCTTGGATTGTAAGATTGTAATCAATTGTAAGTCACTCTGGATAAATGCTGTAAATGCTAAATGTAAGCTGTAGGACTGTGGTAGCCTGGTGGTTAAGGTACTGGACTCTGGACCAGAAGGTCCAGGGTTCAAATCCCACCTCTACCAAGCTGCCATTGTTGGGTCCTTGAGCAAGACCCTTAATAGAATAGAATAGGTTTATTGTCGCTGAGTAAACAGTGTTACAAACAATGTTTAAGCAGTGAAATGTGGTTTAGCATCCTCTGTAAGGCAGCAGTGTTACAACACGGAATATTGAAGAATTTACAAATCTAACAAAGTTTAAGTAGTTTTACAAAATATTATTTACAAGAAATATATATATATACGGCTCAACAGGATGGGATGGTCGGGTGAGGGGTGATGGCTTTCACAGCCTGAGGATAAAAGCTGCATTTAAACCTGTTGGTCTTTGTTTGTAATTGGTGAAATCTCTTGTTGGAGGAGAGGGGGGAGAACAAACAGTGTCCGGGATGTGTAGTGTCCTTTGAAATGCAAGTAGCCTTTTTCTGGAGTCGGCTATTGTAAATGTCACTGAGGGGGGGTAGTGAGGTCCCAATTATCCTTTCAGCCTCCCTCAACACCCGCTGTAGGTCTTTCCGGTTCGAGCTGTACAGCTGGCGAACCAAGCTACACAGCAGTAGGTCAAACTGGTTTCGATGGTGGCTCTGTAAAAGTTCACCAGCAGGTGCTGAGGGAGGTGGGAAAGTTTAAGCTTCCTGAGGAAGAAGAGTCTCTGCTGTGCCTTCCCCACTTGGTGTTCTGTGTTGGAAGCCCATGTGAGGTCGGCAGAGATGTGCACACAGAAAAACTTAAAGCTCTCCACTCTCTCAACCTCCTCACCATTGATGCAGAGAGCAGGGGTCTCGGTGCGCGTCGATCTTCTGAAATCCACAGCTAGTTCCTTGGTCCTGCTGGTGTTCAGATTCAGGTTATTGTCCTGACACCATGCTGTCAGATGCTGGATCTCCTCCCTGTAGGCTGACTCATTGTGATCCGTTATCAGACCTACTATGGTGGTGTCATCAGCAAATTTGACGATGGTGTTGGAGGGGTGAATGGGGGAGCAGTCATGTGTGAAGAGGGAGTAGAGGAGGGGGCTAAGGACACATCCTTGCGGTGTTCCTGTGTTCAGGATGAGTGTGGAGAATGTGCAGTCTCCCATCCTGACATTCTGAGGTCTGTTGCTCAGAAAGTTCAATATCCATGTGCACAGTGAACTGCCCAGGCCTAGGTCACTCAGTTTCCTCACCAGTTTGTGCGGGATGACTGTATTGAAGGCTGAACTGTAGTCCACAAACAGCATCCTTACATATGCGTTCTTCTGCTCTAGATGAGTGAGGGCTGTGTGGAGAGCTGTGATCACAGCATCCTCTGTTGACCTGTTCGCCCGGCAGGCAAACTGTAGTTGGTCAAAGTCCACAGAGATGGCAGATCTGATATGAGTGACGATGAGTCTCTCAAAGCATTTGGTGATGATGGGAGATAGAGCGACCGGGCTGAAGTCATTTAGGCAGTTCACTGTAGATTTCTTTGGCACTGGGACAATGGTGGTCGACTTAAGGCAGGTGGGAACTGCAGACTGCTGTAGTGAGAGGTTGAAGATGGTGGTGAACATTCCTGATAGTTGATCTGTGCAGGTCTTGAGGATACGCCCGGTGATACCATCTGGTCCTGGTGCTTTCCTTGAGTTTACCCTGCGCAGTGTGGACCTGACTTGGTGTTGGTGCAGCTGAATGGGGGTGTCCTCGGCATCCAGTCTAGGTCGGGTGGCAGCTTCCGGATAGCTGTTCTTACGTTCAAACCCAGCAAAGAACTGGTTCAGTGTGTCTGGGTGGGTTCTGTCTGTGTCAGATACAAGTGTAGTGCTGTTTTTGTATCCTGTAAAAGTCTTTATCCCCTGCCACATGCCTCTGGAGTTGTTGCTGTTGAAGTGCTACTGAATGCGCAAATGCTCGGATTGTAAGACTCTGAAATGGTTAGTTGCTCAGGATAAGGGCGTCTGCTAAACGACATAAATGTAATTTTCATTATAGGTACACTTCAACTATGAGAGACAGGGTTGAGGTCTGGAGACCAGCTAGGTCACTCCACTACCTTGAAATGCTTTTTACGGAGCCACTCCTTCGTTGCCCGAGCGGTGTGTTTGGGATCATTGTCATGCTGGAAGACCCAGCCACGTTCCATCTTCAATGGTCTCACTGATGGAAGGAGGTTTTGACTTAAAATCTCACCATACATGGCCCCGTTCATTCTTCCCTTAACACAGACCAGTTGTCCTGTCTCCTTTGCAGAAAAACAGCCCCAAAGCATGATGTTTCCACCCCCATGCTTCACAGTAGGTATGGTGCAACTCAGCATTCTAACACGACGAGTTGAGTTTTTACCAATGGTTTCATCTGACCACATGATATTCTCCCAATCCTCTTCTGGATCATCCATATGCTCTCTGGCAAACTTCAGACGTGCCTAGACATGTACTGGCTTAAGCAGGGGGGCACGACTGGCACTGCAGAATCTGAGTCTCTTTTGGCGTAGTGTGTTACTGATGGTAGCCGTTGTTACTTTGGTCCCAGCTCTCTGCAGGTCATTCATCAGGTCCCTCCATGTAGTTCTGGGATTGTTGTTACATTATTTTGCCGCCCAACACGGGATGAGATCTTGCATGGGGTCCCAGATCGAGGGAGATTATCAATGGTCTTGTTTGTCCATTTTCTTACAATTGCTCCCACAGTTGATTTATTCACACCAACCTGCTTTTCTATTGTAGGTTCACTCTTCCCAGCCTGGTGAAGGTCTACAATTTTCTTCTTGGTGTCCATCAACAGCTCTTTGGTCTTGTTTGCTTGAGTTTGGAGTCTGACTGTTTGAGGCTGTGGACAGCTGTCTTTTATACAGATAATGAGGTCAAACAGGTGCCATTAATTCAGGTAACGAATGGAAAACAGAAGAGCTTCTTAAAGAAGAAGTGACAGGTCTGTGAGTGCCAGAAACCTTGCTTGTTTTTGGGTGACCAAATACTTATTTTCCACCATGATTTACAATTAAATTCTTTAAAAATCCTACAATGTGATTTCCTGGATTTTTTTTTCTCATTTTGTCTCTCCTAGTTGAAGTGTACCTATGCTGAAAATTACAGACGACTCTCTTCTTTCTAAGTAGGAGAACTTGCACAATCAGTGGCTGACTAAATACTTTTTTGCCCCACAGTACAGTGGAGCTTAAATGTTTGTCAACTCTTTAGGATTTTCAAGGTTTCTGCATAAACATGAGCTAAAACATTATCAGATTTTCACACAAGTCCTACAAATAGATAAAGAGAACCCAGTTAAACAAACGAGCTCAAACTCTCAAACTTGGTCATTTATTTATTAAAGAAAATGAACCATCTTTACATATCTTTGAGTAGCAAAAGTACACGAACATCTAGGATTAGCAGTCAATTTGAAAGAATGGGAAAAAAAACCATTAAATTACAGTAAGGCGTTTTCAATTCATGGGATGACAAATCTGGTGTGAGTGGATTTAATGTTGTATTTAAAAAACAGGACACTGTCAAAGTCTGACCTTCACAACACACATTTGTGGAAGCGTATCGCAGGACGAACAAAAGAGAACAGTAGATGCTCACCAAATCCTTAGGGTTTAATATGATGTCGTTCCATCCTTTGCAGCTATAACAGCTTCAAGTCTTCTGGGAGGCTTTCCACAAGGTTTAGGAGTGTGTTTATAAGAATTTCCGTCCTTTCTTCCAGAAGTCCATTTGTGAGGTCAGACACTGATGTTGGACGAGAAGACCTGGTTCAGTCTCTGCTCTAATTCAACCCAAAGGTGTTCTGTCCGGTTGAGGTCAGGACTCTGTAGAGGCCAGTAAAGTTCTTCCACACCAAACTCGCTTATCCATGTCTTTAACGACCTTGCTTTGTGCACTGGAAGAGCCATCCCCAAACTGTTCCCACAAAGTTGGGAGCATGAATACTACAGTGACTGTAGTAGCCTAGTGGTTAAGGTACTGGACTAGAGACCAAAAGGTCCGGCGTTCAAATCCCACCTCTGCCAAGCTGCCACTGTTCGGTCCTTGAGCATGAACTGTAAGTCGCTCTGGATAAGGACGTCTGCTAAATGCTGTAAATGTAAATTGTCCAAAATCTCTTGGTATGCTGAAGCATTAGGAGATCCATTCACTGGAACTAAGATATCGAGCCCAACTCCTCAAAAACAATCCAACACCATAATATCCCCCTCCACCAAACTTTACACTTGGAACAATACAGTCAGATAACTACCGCTCTCCTGGCAACCACCAAACCCAGACCCGTGCACCAGATCGCCAGATGGAGAAGTGTGATTCATCACTCAAGAGAGTCATCTCTAAAGTCCAGTGGTGGCGTGCTTTACAACACTACATCTAACACTTTGCATTGCGCTTGGTGATGTAAGGCTTGGATGCACCTGCTCGGCCACGGAAACATTTCTTTTTATCCAGTGTGGATTCGGTAGTGTGTTTTGAGATTACCACTTTGAGTAAAACTTTTCCCACACTGTGAGCACTGATACGGTTTCTCTCCAGTGTGGATTTGATGATGTTTTTTGAGACTACCGCTTGAAGTAAAGCTCTTCCCACACTGTGAGCACTGATACGGTTTCTCTCCAGTGTGGACTTGATAATGTTCTTTAAGACTACCGCTTGAAGTAAAGCTCTTCCAACACTGTGAGCACTGATATGGCCTCTCTCCAGTGTGAATGCGCTGGTGAACTTTTAAATCATGACGATGAACAAAACTCTTGCCACATTCTGAGCATGCGTATGGTTTCTCTCCAGTGTGGATTTGACAGTGTTTTTTGAGATCACCGCTTGAAGTAAAGCTCTTACCACACTGTGAGCACTGATACGGCTTCTCTCCAGTGTGAATTTGATGGTGTGTTTTGAGACTACTGCTTTGAGTAAAACTCTTGCCACATTCTGAGCATGTGTATGGTTTCTCTCCAGTGTGGATCTGATAGTGTTTTTTGAGATAACTACTTGAAATAAAGCTCTTCCCACATTGTGAGCACTGATATGGTTTCTCTTCAGTGTGAATGTACTGGTGTAATTTTAGACGATGACGTTCATTAAAGCTTCTCCCACAGACCGAACACTTGTAAGGTTTCTCTCCAGTGTGAATGCGCTCATGTTTTTTGAGATAAAAGTTCTGAGTAAAGCTCTTCCCACACTGTGAGCACTGATACGGCTTTTCTCCTGTGTGGATGCGCAGATGTAACTGGACACTACCCTTTCTTGTAAACCTCTTCCCGCACTCTGAACACTGGTAGGGTTTCTCTCCAGTGTGGATCTTCTGGTGAACCTTTAGAAGATGAAGTCGACTGAATCTCTTGCCACACTGTAAGCAGGGATACGGTTTATCTATATTGTCCATGCTCTGGTGTGACTGAAGGTTACCCTCTGAAGCACTGTTTAATTCTGCAGCAGGAAAAAACACAGGATGGTTACTAGAATACATATGTACAAAATTATTTGAGGCAAAGCAGCATCAAGATTAAAAATCACTACTAAAAATGAAACATCTCTCTTGCGACATCAGAAATGTTGGTTGATATGACAAGTGTTATGTTTTTGTTCCAGCATACTAGCCTTATTCCTTCATGGTGATGGTATTTTGATGTTTAATTTAGAAGTTATTTTAACTTAACATTTCTGACTGAAGAGCCAGGTCTTCTTCTACAGTGGCATCTCTATTGAACAGAGAACCTCCATAGACAAGACATTAACCCTGTAACAACCCTACATATTAAACATGCATATTGTAATCTGGAAACAAAACGACCACCAGATCCAGTGGGTTAACTGAGTCATCGGCTGAGTGATGTTCTCATCAAATGCATTTCTGTTATGAGGTTTAACTATCTGCTCCACTACGGGGGTTACAAGGTTCAGAAGCAAGTAACCATCCTGCACAGTCCTGCTAAATGGAATGGGATCCTGAACATCATCAACCGACACAATCAGGAAAGTAACATCATCCATGTGAGCTGGTTATCTCTATTACTAGCTCCATCACAAGTCATGTGACCCTGATGGTGTAACATCTTAACTTTCATGGAGCACGAAGATGAACCATACTCTCACACACCCACAACTTCCCAAATCCACCAAATAAACATTTAAACATCGTCTCACCTGTCTTACACATGTAGCTTTCATCTTCAGCTTCTTCCTTTTTTACAGCTTTCTGGATTTCTCCATTCTGTTGGTCTAGAGGGGTTGATGATCCTCCATCTACAATTTATTCAAATAATAAATAACAAATAAGAAACACTGCTGTGAGCATCTTCCTCAGTAATTTAGTCCCTGGCTGAACTCAGGCTTACAGAGGTCATTTTCATCTTCATCCTCTACCTTTATCACAGGTTTCTGTGTTTCTGGTTTTTGCTGTTGAGCAGGGTCTGATGTTCCTCCACCTGAAATTCCACCATTTACAATAACAAAACAAGTAAGGTGGTGAACAAAAACGAAAAGGTATGGGTTTATTTTCCCATCATGTTAGTACAGTTTTGTAGCACCACTGGTATTTACAGTAATGTTCATCTTTATCTTCTTCCTTTTTTACAATCTTCTGGAATCCTTCATTCTGTTCTTCCACAGGGGTTGATATTCCTCCATCAGAAGCTCCACAATACTCTGTCTTCACATCCTCACAAAGAGAATCACCAAAGCACTACCGTACAAAAACAATTCAATAAATAAAATAGAAATAATGACAGAACAGCAGCTCCATTCAGCATCTTTCTTCATCCAGCACTTTTCATGTTCAGTTTCAGTGTTTTACATAGAATTGTTCAAAACAGGATTTATTTTTACCTGTGAGAGAGCAGGAGCCACTTCCTGATGTTTTCTGACTTTTACTGAATCCATTAGAACACGTCTAAATAATAAGAAGCATACTTATAAATTCATGCTGAATTCTTCTGGAACATTCCTACATAGCGTGTATAAAGCATTATCCTCACTCCCTATGTAATGCACTATGTAGGGAGGATGAATCCATTTGGGATGGTATCTGCTAGCTAATGGCTTGAGTGGAACTTACCTTGTCTGTTAAAGCAGAACAGAGCTAAAAGCTTCTAATCCACAATATTCGTGTTAAACTGGATCAGATGCTGAACGTTGGGATGAAATATCAATCATGGGAAAGAAGCTTTTAGATCCACAATGGAGATCCAACAAAACCACTTTCTGGAGCTGGTTGCGGATACTCGATCCAGACAAAAAAAAAGGTTTGTTTGTCTTCTCCAAGGCTGATGATGAGTCATGATGACTTACTACTGCCACCTTTTGAGCTGGAAGGGAGAGACAGAAAACGATGCCACTCCTTAAAAAAACCAAAAACTTGGATACTATAACATATAATTACAGATCAAATTTCAAATTTGCCCTTAAATAAAAACAAAAAACAAAAAAAACATTCAATTAGTGGCCTTCAACTAACTGACAACTTCTCCAACTTGAGAGGTATAGCATTGATTCTGCTAGCACATTTTCTTCTACTGAATAACCTCAGTTCAGCTCTAGGTATCATCAGACATGCCATTTGAAAACTGGGCTGGACTCTCAGGAACTATTCTATACTGAAGTTGTCTTATTGAAGTGGACAAATATGCATCTCACAGGATGTCCGTGATCTTTGGTATCTCCCAGGGGACAGTTCTGAGGATAGTTTATTTAAATTACCCATGCTTTTCTCTCCAAATCCTTTAAGGCTATGGAATGCTGTTTTACCACAGTCTTTACAAATAGCAGGTGCACTTATGCAGAGAAACTTACAACTGATAGTCTTACAATGCAAGCAGTTGTGGGTTAAGAACCCAACAGTAGCAGCGTAGCAGAGGTGGGACTTGAACTCTGTACCTTCTGGCTAATGTCTTATCTGGTACATCACCCCAGTCCCGATACAGAAGGTGTCATTGCCTTGAACATACTGGACAAACAAATCTCATTCTATTTGGAAGCACAGTAGAGATATGAGATTATTATGAGATTAGCTGTTTTCTTTAACTTACAACCCTTAAACTACAAAGCAGTTTACTTAATTGTAGTCAGGGTCATCGTAAAGCTGGTGGCTAGCAGACGAAACAGGACACAAGACAGGAATAGCCATAGTCAGGGCAGCAATCCATTGTAGAGCACATGCACTCACACACTAAGGGCACTATGGAATTACCAATTAACCGAACACATATCTTTGGAATGTGGGAGAAAACCAGAGAACCCAGAGAAAATGAGGAGAACATGCAAACTCCACACAGGTGGAGTCCGGGCTCAGGTTCAAACCAGGGATGTCGGAGCTGTGACGTGACTGTGCTAGCCAAACATTGGTGTTGTAAAGCATTCAGCACTCGGGAATAGAAGCTCACATTAAAGAAGACTGTGGTAGTGTAGCGGTTAAAGTACTGGACTCTGGACCAGAATGTCCTGCATTCAAATCCCACCTTTGCCTGCTATTTAGATACGGGTGGGGCTGGGACTTCATCCGGATTCCAATGACTTCGGTTGCACATAAGTTGTCAACTTGGGATTTTTTTAAGACATTCGATTAGGATCTGTCCAGATCTCAATTTTTTTGGTGTTCTTTACCGTCCCCACCAATCCCCATGATGGCCTTGTGTATCGCAAAGGGTGACTGTTGCCAGTTGTCGATTAAGTTCATACAGTTATTTGTATCTCTGTGGATCTGCTCCGAGTGTAGCAGTTTTCGTTTGTTTGTAATTTCATCCATGTTTCTATGTAGAAGAATTCATCATTCCTGTTCCCCACCCACCTCGAAGCCCAACAAGGGGATGCACAGAAACAAACTTTACACTTGGCACAATGCAGTCAGACAAGTACCGTTTTCCTGGCAACCACCAAACCCAGATCTGTCCATCAGATCACCAGATGTAGAAATGTGATTTGTCACTCCAGAGAGTCAGCTCTAGAGTCCAGTGGTCCTCTCGCTGTCTCCAGTGGAAAAGCCCTGGTGAACTTCTAAATCATGACGATGAACAAAACTCTTGCCACATTCTGAGCATGCGTATGGTTTCTCTCCAGTGTGGATTTAACAGTGTTTTTTTGAGATAACTACTTGAAGTAAAGCTCTTCCCACATTATGAGCATTGATACAGTTTCTCTACAGTGTGGATTTGATGGTATTTTTGAGATTACCGCTTGAAGTAAAGCTCTTCCCACACTGTGAGCACTGATACGGCTTCTCTCCGGTGTGGATTTGGTAGTGTGTTTTGAGACTACTGCTTTGAGTAAAGCTCTTCCCACATTGTGAGCATGTGTATGGTTTCTCTCCAGTGTGATTGTACTGGTGTAATTTTAGATGATGACGTTCAATAAAGCTTTTCCCACAGACCGAACACTGGTAAGACTACCACTGTAAGAAAAGCTCTTTCCACACTGTGAGCACTGATACGGCTTTTCTCCTGTGTGGATACGCAGATGTAACTGGAGACTACCCTTTCTTGTAAACCTCTTCCTGCACTCTGAACACTGGTAGGGTTTCTCTCCAGTGTGGATCTTCTGGTGAACCTTTAGAAGAATCTCTTGCCACACTGTAAGCAGGGATACAGTTTATCTATATTGTCCATGCACTGGTGTGACTGAAGGTTACCCTCTGAAGCACTGTTTAATTCTGGAGCAGGAAATAAATAACAGGATGGTTACTAGAATGCATATGTAAAGAATTATTTGAGGATAAGCATCAGGATTAAAAATCACTACTAAAAATGAAACATCTCTCTTGTGACATCAGAAATTTTGGTTGATATGACAAGTGTTATGTTTCCGTTCCAGCATACTAGCCTTATTCCTTCATGATGATGGTATTATGATGTTTAAATTATAGTGGTACTTCAAAGTTTGTGAACCCTTTAGAATTTTATGTATTTCTGCAGAAATATAACCTAGAACATCATCAGATTTTCACACAGGTCCTAAAAGTAGATAAAGAGAACCCAGTTTTTAAAATATTATACTTGATCATTTTTTATTGAGGAAAATAAATCCAATATTACACATTAGTGAGTGGCATAAGTATGTGAACCTATAGGATTAGCAATTAATTTGAAAGTGAAAATTAGAATCAAGTGTTTTTGGTCAATCAATGGGATGCCAATCAGGGTGTGAGGGGGCACCCTGTTTTATTTAAAGAACAGGGATCTATCAAAGTCTGCTCTTCACAGCACACGTTTGTTGGAAAGTGTATCATAGCACGAACAAAGGATGGATTTCTGAGGACCTCAAGAAAAAAGTTGTTGTTGATGCTCATCAGGCTGGGAAAGGTTACAAAACCATCTCTAAAGAGTTTGGACTCCACCTATCCACAGTCAGACAGATTGTGTACAAAAGCAGGGAATTTAAGACCACTGTTACGCTCCCCAGGAGTTGTCGACCAACAAAGATCACTCCAGGAGCATGCCGTGTAATAGTTGGTGAGGACACACAGGACCCCAGGGCAACTTCTAAGCAACTGAAGGCCACTCTCACATTGGCTAATGTTAATGTTCATGAGTCCACCATCAGAAGAACACTGAACAACAATGGTGTGCATGGCAGGGTTGTAAGGAGAAAGCCACTGCTCTCCAAAAAGAACATTGCTGCTCGTCTGCAGTTTGCTAAAGATCACGTGCATGAGCCAGAAGCCTATTGGAAGAATGCTTTGTGGATGGATGAGACCAAAATATAACTTTCGGTTTAAAAGAAAAGCGTTATGTTTGGAGAAAGGAAAACACTGCATTCCAGCATAAGAACCTTATCCCATCTGTGAAACAAGGTGGTGGTAGTATCATGGTTTGGGCCTGGTTTGCTGCATCTGGGCCAGAACGGCTTGCCATCATTGATGGAACAATGAATTCTGAATTCTAAAGGAAAATGTCAGGACATCTGTACATGAACTGAATCTCAAGAGAAGGTGGGTCATGCAGCAAGACAACGACCATAAGCACACAAGTCGTTCTACCAAAGAATGGTTAAAGAAGAATAAAGTTCATGTTTTGGAATGGCCAAGTCAAAGTCCTGACCTTAATCCAATGGAAATGTTGTGGAAGGACCTGAAGCGAGCAGCTAATGTGAGGAAACCCACCAACATCCCAGAGCTGAAGCTGTTCTGTACGGAACAATGGGCTAAAATTCCTCCAAGCCGGTGTGCAGGACTGATCAACAGCTACAGGAAACATTTAGCTGCAGTTATTGCTGCACAGGGGGGTCACACCAGATACTGAAAGCAAAGGTTCAAACACTTTTGCCACTCATTAATATGTAATATTGGATCATTATCCTCAATAAATAAATGACTGAGTATAATGTTTTTGTCTCATTTGTTTATCTGGGTTCCCTTTACCTAAGGTGTGGAGTTTACCTTAGGACTTGTGTGAAAATCTGATGATGTTTTAGGTCATATTTATGCAGAAATGTACAAAATTCTAAAGGGTTCACAAATTTTCAAGCAGCACTGTAGATGTTATTTTACCAAAAGATTTCTGAGTGAACAGCCAGGTCTTCTTCTACAGTGGCATCTCTACTGAACAGAGAACCTCCAGAAAGAAGACTTTAACCCTGTAACAACCCTAAACATTAAACTCGTTCATTTTGTAATCTGGACACAAAACTACCACCAGATCCAGTGGGTTAACTGAATCATCGGCTGAGTGATGTTCTCATCAAATGCATTTGTGTTATGAGGTCTAACCATCTGCTCCAGTACGGGGGTTATAAGTTCCAGAAGCAAGTAACCATCCTGCACAGTCCTGCTAAATGAAATGGGATCCTGAACATCAACTGACACAATCAGGAAAGGTAACGTCATCCTATTACTAGCTCCAACACAAGTCAAAAAACCCCAAAAGCATGATGAAAAACAGAAGCATGAAGAGCAACAGAATAGAATTGGCTCTGATAGAACATGGAAGCAAATATTTGAAATTGTATTTAGTTTTTCAGTCTTTGGATACTTTTATTGTTGCCTTATCTACACCTGTAAGCAAAAGTAAATTGTGCAGAAAATAAACTTCTGTATCTTAACATACACATATGGAGATTTGAATTGTGATTTTATTTAGAATTACTTTCTCAAAATAAATAGATTTGAGTATCAGTAATGACAGAAAAGTTTATCAAGGTATATTCAGCAAATTGGGAATTCGCTGTTTCTTATGGATTTCTTGTAATGAGTCAACAGTAAGATGAATTTTAACTTGTTAGAAGAGGCCCAAAAAAGCCAATTATGAGATCTTAAATGTTTCTTATATAAATGGTATCATAAGTCTTGGATGAGATACAAAACAGTTAAGTCTTCTGTGAGACAACTATAAGTTTGATTTTTAGATGATTTCAACATGTCTTAATTATGTCTAGGAGAAGTAAAGGAGACAAACATAAGATCTTATTTAGAGAATTTCTTTCCTCTGGGAATGGAGATCCAATAAAACCACTTTCTGGAGCTGGTTGTCGATACAGGATCCAGACCAAAAAAAGCTTTGTTTCTTCTTCTCCAAGGCTGATGATGAGTCATGATGACTTACTATTGCCTCCTTTTGAGCTGGAAGAGAGAGACAGAGGAGGATGCCCCTCCTTAAAAAAACAAAAACGTGGATATTTGTTTTGATGCATGCTCAATAATCCAGGTAAGAAAATCCCAGAAGTTGAATCTGTTCATCTGGACATAGGTTTTGTTGGAGAAACGTTTCATCACTCATCTAAGTGACTTCTTCAGTCTCAGCTAGTTCAAAAACTTCCCTAATTATAATCTTATATACAGCACAATTGCATAACAATGGGACCGGTGATCAGTTTAATATGCAGATTGACTAACTGATGCAGAATATTTTTATTATGCAGAATAACTAGCTGAGACTGAAGAAGTCACTTAGATGAATGACGAAACGTTTCTCCAACAAAACCTATGTCCAGATGAACAGATTCAACTTCTGGGATTTTCTTACCTGGATTATTGAGCATGCATCAAGACGTTTTCACTCAATTTGGCAAAGATTGCCTTAAACTCATATGAGAGTACAAACAAACGACTCATAAGATGGCTTATTACAGGAACCACCTGAGATTCAACCTCAGATGCAGACAGAATGGGATCACTCCTAAGAGTCTGTAAATGAAATCTTCAGTAAAGGGCCACCGGGCTAACAAGATCCTCCAGAAGGCACAGAACCAGCTGCTGAATGAACGAGTGAGGCAAACCAACTTTACCATTGATGCTTTGAAAGTCAGAGAGGAACACATCCGACAGAGACTTACATCATGTCCAAACGAGACCATCCTTCAATGTGTGATCAACTTCACAGAAAAGGCTCGGTTAGCACAACATGAAAAGTCCAAAACTAGGCAGCAGAAGTAGTTCGATCTTCTTGCTGCATGCCAGAGACACCGGCAGACGGATGACACTCTCAAAGGCTGGAAGAGAGACAGAGGACAGACACAACCTGTGGATGTGGACAAGTGGGTGAAGAACTTGTCTGACAGACAACTCACCCAGGTGGAGAAAGCCACTGCCGTCCAACATCAGCAGAGAGGAAAGGAATGCACTCACGACTCTCAGTAAGGATAATGACATCATCATCCTTCCAGCGGACAAAGGCAGGTGCACTGTTCTTTTAAACCAGACAGACTATCATGAAAGTTATGACTCTCCTTAGAGACACACACTTATGAGCCCCTGAAACAAGATCCTGATAGTGGGTACAAGAAGAAGGTGATAGATTGTCTGAAGTTTTTAGAACAGGACAATGCTATTGACCGGCCTCTGTACCACAGATTATGTGTGTGTATGATCAACTCGGTGACCTACAACATCACTAAATTTCTGGCATCGATCCTCAACCCGTTGGTAGGCAGCACGGATCGTCACATCCAGAACACCATGGATCTCCTTGATAAGGTGGAGGATGTCATTATGTAGACGGATGAAACAATGGTCTCGTTTGATGTCACATCTCTCTTCACGTGCATTCCAGTTGCTGAGGCAGTAGAGGTAGTCCGAGTGAAACTACAGGATGACCCCACTCACAGCAATAGGACCACCCTTAACTCAGACCAGGTGTGTTTGCTTCTGGAGCGGATTCTTCCGTCCACCTATTTCACATACAGAGAGCAGTACTATAGGCAGAAACATGGGTGTTCCATGGGCTCCCCAGTTTCACCTATCGTGACCAACCTGTATATGGAAGAAGTGGAAAAGAAGGCACTAAGATCCTATTCAGGAACACCACCCAGCCATTGGTTCAGATATGTGGATGACACCTGGCTTAAAATGAAATCTCAGGAAGTACCACATTTCACTGACCACATCAACTCAGTGGACAAACACATCAAGTTCACCAAGAAAGATGTGAAGAACGGCAGGTTAGCCTTCTTGGATTGTGAGGTTGTGAATGGAGATGGGGGACGATTGAAAGTCGATGTTTACCGTAAGCCAACACAAACGGATCAGTACTTAAGGTTTGACTCTCATCATCCACTGGAGCACAAACTAGGAGTCATCAGGACACTGTACCACCGAGCAGACAGCGTCCCCACTGACACAGTGGCCAAGGGTGGAGAGAAATCTCACATTTAGCAGGCCCTGGGCAAGTGTGGTTATCCAAACTGGGCCTTTGTCAAAGCCGTTAAGACACCCAAACAGTGCTCCAGCAGATCGACAAGAGGACAACAACAGCAGCAGTATAAGCTTAAACCAGTGGTGATTCCATATGTGGGAGGAACATCTGAACAATTGAGACGCATATTTTCCAAACACCGCATCTCGGTGGCTTTCAAACCCCAAAACATGCTACGCCAGAAACTGGTCCACCCCAAGGATCAGGTCCCCCAGCACAAACAGAGTAATGTAATGTACACTGTTAAGTACCGGGAGGATTGCAAGGAATTGTACATTGGGGAAACCAAACAGCCACTGGCAAAACGGATGGCAGAACATAGAAGACCTACCTCATCAGGTCAAGACTCCGCGGATTACACCCACCTACAGGCCAGTGGCCACTCTTTCAAGGATGAAGACGTGCAGATCCTTGGTAGGGAAGAACGATGGTTTGAACACGGAGTAAAAAAAAGAAGCCATTTTTGTAAAAAGGGAACGTCCATCCTGAACCGAGGAGGGGGCCTCAGACTACACCTCTCACCATCTTGCAACGGAGCCATCACAGCCCTTCCCCAATCCTGTGTGAATGGCACACGTGGCCATTGTCATTAATGTTTATGGTAATCTACATATTAAACTGATCACTGGTCCCATTGTTATGCAAATGTGCTGTATATAAGATTGGGGAAGTTTTCCAAATAGCTGAGACTGAAGAAGTCACTCAGATGAGTCATGAAAAGGTTTTGTTGGAGAAACGATGTCCAGATGAACAGATTCAACTTCGGGGAAAACCGTGGATACTATATCCATATAATTACAGACCAATTTTCAAATTTACCCTTAAACAAAAACAACAACAACAACAACAACAACAACAACAACAAAAGAATACATTCAATTAGTGGTCTTCAACTAACTGACTCCTTTTCCAACTTGGGAAATATAGCTGTGATTCTGCTAGAACATTTTCTTCTACTGAATGACGTCAGTTCAGCTCTAGATACCATCAAACATGCTATTTGAAAACTGGGCTGGACTCTCAGGAACAGTTCTATATTGAAGCTGTCTTGTTGAAGTGGACAAATATGCATCTCACAGGATGTCTGTGATCTTTGCTATCTCCCAGGGGTCAGTTCTGGGGAGAGTTTATTTAAATTACCCATGCTTTTCTCACCAAATCCTTTAAGGCTATGGAATGCTGCTTTACCACAGTCTTTACAAATAGCAGGTGCACGTATGCAGGGAAACTTACAACTGATAGTCTTACAATTAAGGACCCAACAGTGCCAGCTTAGCAGGAGGTGGGACTTGAACTCTGGACCGTCTTGCTACCGTCTGGATGTCTTAACTGCTACAACACCCCAGTCCTGATACAGATGGTTTCATTGCCTTGAACGAACTGGACACGCAAAACTATAAGAACAGAGATCATTCTATTTGGAAGCACAGTAGAAATACGAGATTATTATGAGATTAGCTGCTTTCTTTAACTTTAAAACCCTTAAATGACAAAACAGTTCACTTAATTAAAAGCTCACATTAAAGTGGACTATGGTAGCGGTTAAGGTACTGGATCCTGGACCAGAATGTCCTGCGTTCAAATCCCACCTTTACCAAGCTACCACTGTTGGGTCCTTGAGCAAGATCCTTAACCCACAAGTGCTTGTATTGTAAGATTGTTTCAATCATAAGTCGATCTAGATAAGGGCATCTGCTAAGTCCTATAAATGTAAAATCAAATAACTAAATCATCTTTAAATCACGTCAAAAACATTCAGCAACTTTTATTGAAACTTACAAATACACTGAGGTAGAAACGATGCTGATTCTGAAGGTAGAACCTGAGATAGCTCAATAAGGAAACAGTAACAACGTTAAGCAATTTGTAACATATAAGAAACAGGAGTGAAACAAATAATGATGGAAAAAAAATAAATCACTCAACTGATACAGGTAAAAAAAACAGCAAAACAAAGGGGAATTAAAACTCTAAACTGCTCTAAGAATAAAACTGTGTAGCGGTCTAGAATGATAGAATTTTTAGAACACCTTTTAACATTGGTACATGTACAGTGGAGCTTGAAAGTTTGTGAACCCTTTAGGACTTTCTAGGTTTCACAAGTCCTACAAATAGATAAAGAGAACCCAATTAAACAAATAACCTTAAACTCTCAGACTTGGTCATTTATTTATTAAAGAAAATAAACCATTATTACATATCTGTGAGTAGCAAAAGTACATGAACATCTAGGATTAGCAGTCCATTTAAAAAAAATGAAAAAAATGAGAATAAGAAAAAAACAAAAAAAAAAAAACCCATTAAATTACAGTCAGGAGTTTTCATGGGATGACCAATCTGGTGTGAGTGGATTTAATGTTGTATTTAAAGAACAGGGAACTATCAAAGTCTGACCTTCACAACACACATATGTGGAAGCGTATCACAGTACGAACGAAAGAGAACAGTAGATGTTCACCAAATCCATAGGGTTTAATATGATGTCGTTCCATCCGTTGCAGCTATAATAGCTTCAAGTCTTCTGACAAGTCTCCAGACCCGTGCACCAGATCGCCAGATGTAGAAGTGTGATTCGTCACTCCAGAGAGTCAGCTCTACAGTCCAGTGGAGGCGTGCTTTACACCACTGCATCTGAGACTTTGCATTGCACTTGGTGATGTAAAGCTTGGATGCACCTGCTCGTCCATGGAAACGTTTTTTTTTTTTAAATCCAGTGTGAATTCGGTAGTGTGTTTCGAGATAACCACTTTGAGTAAAGCTCTTCCCACACTGTGAGCACTGGTACGGTTCTATCCTGTGTGGATTTGAAGGTGTTTTTTGAGACTTTTGCTTGAAGTAAAACCCTTCCCACATTCCGAGCATGCGTACAGTTTCTCTCCAGTGTGGATTTGACAGTGAAGTTTGAGATCAAAGCTTTTAGTAAAGCTCTTCCCACAATCTGAGCACCAATATGGCTTCTCTCCAGTGTGGATTTTATAGTGTTGTTTGAGAGTACTGCTTTGAGTAAAAGCCTTCCCACATTCCGAGCATGCGTACAGTTTCTCTCGAGTGTGGATTTGACAGTGTTTTTTGAGATCACCTCTTTGAGTAAAACCCTTCCCACAATGTGAGCACTGGTACGGCTTCTCTCCAGTGTGGATTTGATAGTGTGTTTTGAGATTACTGCTTTGAGTAAAACCCTTCCCACAATGTGAGCACTGATATGGCTTCTCTCCAGTGTGGATTTGATAGTGTTGTTTGAGAGTACTGCTTCGAGTAAAGCTCTTCCCACACTGTGAGCACTGATATGGTTTCTCTCCAGTGTGATTGTACTGGTGTGATTTTAGATGACAACGTTCACTAAAGCTTTTTCCACAGACCATACACTGGTAGGGTTTCTCTCCAGTGTGGATCTTCTGGTGAACCTTTAGAAGACGATGTCGACTGAATCTCTTGCCACACTGTAAGCAGGGATACGGTTTATCTATATTGTCCATGCTCTGGTGTGACTGAAGGTTACCCTCTGAAGCACTGTTTATTTCTGCAGCAGGAAACAAAAACAGGATGGTTACAAAAAGACATACAGTGCCTTGCAAAAGTACTCGGACCCCTTGAACTTTTTAACTTTTTGCCACATTTCAGGCTTCAAACATAAAGATATGAAATTGTAATTTTTTGTGAAGAATCAACAACAAGTGGGACACAATCGTGAAGTGGAACGAAATGTATTGGATGTTTTAAACTTTTTTTTAGAAATAAAAAACTGAAAAGTGGGGCGTCCAAAATTATTCGGCCCCTTTACTTTCAGTGCAGCAAACTCACTCCAGAAGTTCAGTGAGGATCTCTGAATGATCCAATGATGACCTAAATGACTGATGATGATAAATAGAATCCACCTGTGTGTAATCAAGTCTCCGTATAAATGCACATGCTCTGTGATAGTCTCAGAGTTCTGTTTAAAGCGCAGAAAGCATCATGAAGACCAAGGAACACACCAGGCAGGTCCGAGATACTGTTGTTGGAGAAGTTTAAAAGCCCGGATGGGATTTGGATACCAAAAAGATTTCCCAAGCGTTAAAACATCTCAAGGAGCACTGTGCAAGCGATCATATTGAAATGGAAAGAGTATCAGACCACTGCAAATCTACCAAGACCCGGCCGTCCCTCTAAACTTTCAGCTCAAACAAGGAGAAGACTGATCAGAGATGCAGCCAAGAGGCCCATGATCACTTTGGATGAACTGCAGAGATCTACAGCTGAGGTGGGAGTCTCTGTCCATAGGACAACAATCAGTCGTACACTGCACAAATCTGGCCTTTATGGAAGAGTGGCAAGAAGATAGACATTTCTCAAAGATATCCATAAAAAGTTTGCCACAGACACCAAACATGTGGAAGAAGGTGCTCTCGTCAGATGAACTTTTTGGCCACAATGCAAAACGTTATGTTTGGCTTAAAAGCAACACAGCTCATCACCCTGAACGCACCATTCCCACTATCAAACATGGTGGTGGCAGCATCATGGTTTGGGCCTGCTTTTCTTCAGCAGGGACATGGAAGATGGTTACAATTGATGGGAAGATGGATGGAGCCAAATACAGGACCATTCTGGAAGAAAACCTGTTGGAGTCTGCAAAAGACCTGAGACTGGGACGGAGATTTATCTTCCAACAAGACAATGATCCAAAACATAAAGCAAAATCTACAATGGAGTGGTTCACAAATAAACGTATCCAGGTGTTAGAAGGGCCAAGTCAAAGTCCAGACCTGAATCCAATCGAGAATCTGTGGAAAGAGCTGAAAACTGCTCTTCACAAACGCTCTCCATCCAACCTCACTGAGCTCCAGCTGTTTTGCAAGGAAGAATGGGCAAAAATTTCATTCTCTCAATGTGCAAAACTGATAGAGACATACCCCAAGCGACTTGCAGCTGTAATCGCAGCAAAAGATGGCGATACAAAGTATTAACGCAAGGGGGCCGAATAATTTTGCACGCTCCACGTTTCAGTTTTTTTATTTCTAAAAAAGGTTTGAAATATCCAATAAATTTCATTCCACTTCACGATTGTGTCCCACTTGTTGTTGATTCTTCACAAAAAATTACAATTTCATATCTTTATGTTTAAAGCCTGAAATGTGGCAAAAGGTTGAAAAGTTCAAGGGGGCTGAATACTTTTGCAAGGCACTGTATGTAAATAATTATTTGAAAATAAGCAAAAGCAGTATTAAAAATCACTACTAAAAATGAAACATCTGGAGATCCAAGATGGCGGGTAATGACTAGGACGCAGATTGCCTGAGCTCCGCTTACATAAGACTTTTCATTAACTATCGGTCCCGACTGACTCTCTCCCACAACACCCCGGCGATACCCCATCGCATGTACTACCGGTTGGACACTCAGAAATGGCAACTAGAGCCACCAAAACGGCCAAGGAGGACTTTTTCAGCAAGACAAGCCTGCAAGCTTGCACCGAAACTTGCGGCACCGCATTTAGTACGACCGCGCTAACTGCTCTCCTTTAGGACCACCGCAACGCCATATGCGCTGCCATGGAAAGTCGACTCGACAAATTTCAAAATACACTAACGGACTTGATACAACGAACCACCACGTTAGAGTCGGGTCTTAGCTCTATAGACGACCGAAGGCAATGTCCGATGCTGTAGTCTGCTCTGGCCCCATCCCGATGCGGCGAGGTGACCAAGCCTTTTTTCTTTTTTTTTGGCTGCTTTCCGTGTGTGTGTTGCAACACGAGAGTCCTCTTGTTCTTGAAGGTCGGCGGTGCCAGGAAATCGAGTTGTGACGTCCTTGGACTCATGAGTTTCCTGTGCTCTTTATTGCACGAATATAGGAGTGGGGATCATGAGCTTGGAGTGCTCATGATCTTTGTTGGGTTATGGGATGGGTTTGTTTCTGGATTGTTAATTTTTGTTAATTTTGCCTACTGTGTGTGTGTTTTTGTTTGTTTTTTGGGCCTTTCCCTTCCCCCTCAGCTGTTGGGTTGGATTCTCCATCGGGAAATCATACCAACTACAAGGTTCAGAAGCAAGTAACCATCCTGCACAGTCCTGCTATATGAAATGGGAGCCTGAACATCATCAACCGACACAATCAGGAAAGGTAACGTCATCCTATTACTAGCTCCATCACAAGTCATGTGACCCTGCTGGTGTAACATCTTAACTGTCAACGAGTACAAAGATGAATACTTCTCTCTCTCTCTCTCTCTCTCTCTCTCACACACACACACACACACACACACAAAAAGTCAAATCCAACAGAGAAACATTTAATTATCGTCTCACCTATCTTACAGACATAATTTCCATCTTCATCTTTTTCCTTTTTCCCAATCTTCTGAAATCCTTCATTCTGTTCTTGCACAGTTCCTCCATCTATAATTTATTGAAATAATAAATAACAAATTAGAAACACTGTTGTCAGCATCTTTCTCAGTAATTTTGTCCCTGGCTGAACTCAGGCTTACAGAGGTCATTTTCATCTTCATCGTCTTCCTTTATCACAGGTTTCTGTCTTTCGGGTTTTTGCTGTTGAGCAGGGTTTGATGATCCTCCACCTGAAATCCCACCATTTACAATAACTAAACAAGTAAGGTGGTGAACAAAAATGTAAAGGTATGGGTTTATTTTCCCATCATGTTAGTACAGTTTTGTAGCACCACTGTTACTTACAGTCATGTTCATCTTTATCATCTTCGTTTTTCACAATCTTCTGGAATCCTTCATTCTGTTCTTCCACAGGGGTTGATGTTCCTCCATCAGAAGCTCCACAACACTCTGTCTTCACATCCTCACAAAGAGAATCACCAAAGCACTACAGTACAAAAACAATACAATAAATAAAATAGAAATAATGAAAGAACAGAAGCTCCATTCAGCATCTTTCTTCATCCAGCACTTTTCATGTTGAGTCTCAGTGTTTTACATAGAATTGTTCAAAATAGGATTTATTTTTACCTGTGAGAGAGCAGGAGCCACTTCCTGATGGTTTCTGACTTTTACTGAATCCATTAGAACACGTCTAAATAATAAGAAGCATACTTATAAATTCATGCTGAATTCTTCTGGAACATTCCTACATAGTGTGTATAAAGAATTATCTCCACTCCCTATGAAGTGCACTATGTAGGGAGGATGAATCCATTTGGGATGCTATGTGCTAGCTAATAGCTTGAGTGGAACTTACCTTGTGTGTTAAAGCAGAACAGAGCTAAGAGCTTCTAATCCACTCTATTAGTGTTAAACTGGATCATATGCTGAACGTTGGGATTAAATATCAATCATGGAAAGAAGCTTTTAGATCCACAATTGAGATCCAAAAAAACCACGTTCTGGAGCTGGTTGCCGATACAGGATCCAGAAGAAAAGCTGCTTTGTTTCTTCTTCTCCAAGGCTGATGATGAGTCATGATGACTAACTACTGCCACCTTTTGAGCTGGAAGAGAGAGACAGAGGAGGATGCCCCTCCTTAAAAAAACAAAAACGTGGATACTATAACCATATAATTACAGACCACCCAGAGGGAGCTTTTAGAGGTGGGCGTCTAGTTCCTATCAACACCACAATTTTGACTCTTAACTTTCTATAGAATTCAGGATTTTATAGCAAACCCCTGTGACTGACCATTTAAATCATCTCAGCCATTTCATCATGCACTGAAAGTTCAGTGGCCTTCCACTCTAAGAACTGTTGCACTAATTCTTTTTATACAATAAAAGCTCTGAACCAACTGCATCTCCTCATCATTAACTGTATGTCTTAGGAGTTTCCCCAGGTATTAGTAATGCAGCTTTCAACTAGACATGGATAAGAAATAAATAAGATCTCAGTGGTGTCTTATGTTTCTTACTTGGATCTCTTTTATGTCTGAATAGAAGCTTATTCTCCTTAAAGGCTCATATAAGACATAAATCAGAAACATATAAGACATCATTCAGCAGTAAATCAGTCTAGAATGAGATCTTATCTTTTTCTCCTTTGTCTCTCCAATGTCTTACAAATAATTTCTTAGGTGTTTCTCCTTTTTTCTCTTAAGGGGGGTTTAGGAGAAATAAATCAGAAATAGGTAAGCCTTTGTTGAGTCAAAATTAAGAATTTATCTATTTCTCCTACATTTCTCCTGAGACATAGAAAAGACGATCTTAAGAAATACTTTTTTCCTTTGGGTGTGTAGCGCTTTAGAATGATAGAATTCTTAGAACACCTTTTAACATTTGTACAGGTACAGTGGGGCAAAAAAGTATTTAGTCAGCTACTGATTGTGCAAGTTCTCCTACTCGGAAAGATGAGAGAGGTCTGTAATTTTCTGCTAAACGACATAAACGTAAATGTAATTTTCATTATAGGTACACTTCAGCTATGAGAGACAAAACGAGAAAAAAAAATGCAGCAAATGACATTGTAGGATTTTTAAAGAATTTAATTGTGAGTCATGGTGGAAAACAAGTATTTGGTCAATAACAAAAGTTCAACTCAGTACTTTGTTACATAAACTTCAATCATCTTGAGTGTGTAAATGGCCAATTAGAATGTGTGCTTTGCTCAACCCTGGACACGACTGCTCCTGCTAGGGTCAAACGCATTAGGGAAAAAAGGCTAGCACCATGGTATAATGACCACACCCGTACCTTAAAGCAAAGAACACGGCATTTAGAGCGCAAGTGGAGACATAGTAAATTGGAGGTGTTTAAGATTGCTTGGAGGGATAGCATGGCAGAGTATAAGCATGCCCTCACTAAAGCTAAAGCTGCATACTTCTCTTCAATCATAGAGAAAAATAATCCCTCTTGGCTGTGTTTCCTACCAGTTCTCCACTTTCTAGCTATGCTGCTATAGCTAATGCTGCCGGGGTCTCATGCTACACATGGCATCAGTGATTGACATGGCATCAGTGATTGTTAATAGACACTGTGCTCTTAATCAATAACTAAAATTGCATTTTCTGTTTTTCTGTTTTCCGGTGCCAGTTCCAGCCCCACACATGATGTTCATCCGCTGCAGCTCCACTCAAGCTGCTTCCGTCATCAGCTCCAGCCCCATCATACCCGGGCCACTTAATGCCGATGTACATACTTCACATTTTATTCGAATTTTGACTCCATGACTTTAGTTTCGTTCTTAGATTTATCATCTACGCCGCCCAAGGAGGTTGGGTCCCTTTTTGAGTCTTGGTCCTTTCAAGGTTTCTTCCTATAACACTCAGGGAGTTTTATCTTGCCACTGTCGCCCTAGGCTTGCTCAATTTGGCAATGGACGTAGTTATTAGGAGATAATCTAAACTTGTAAAGTTGCTTTGAGACAATGCTCCATTGTAAAAAGCGCTATATAAATAGATCTGACTTGACTTATGCAATAGCGGACGTAGCCAAAATAGTGCCAGCTGTAACACTGCTGACCGAACTTGTTACAAATCTACAAATAAATTTACAATTACTACTTTTTCATAGTTGAAGTGTACATATGATGAAAGTTACAGACCTCTCTCATCTTTCTAAGTTGGAGAACTTGCACAATCAGTGGCTGACTAAATACGTTTTTGCCCCATTGTAAATAAAATAGTTACAATAAAAGAATAATAATTGACAGAGCATATGCGAGGAAGAGGAGATTTGAGGTTGGAATTATAGGGAAGCTGAGGTATAGTATTGATATTTAATAAGAAAGAGTGTGTAGGACAGTCGTGCAAGCAGAGTGTAGACAAAGTGACAAAGTGAAAAATTAAAACCAATAAACAGGCATAGTTGTTTTGGGTTAAAATTGTATTGCGACTGATGAAGACTAGAATAATTTAGTAGACTTCAAGAACTTCAAGAAAGGGACTATAAAGAGATAAATGAGACTTAGTGATTGAAGAGTTGTAAACCTTGGAGGTTGTGGCTTATTAGCCTTTGGAATATTTTACTGTGGATAATTTTATTTTATTTAGCTGAGTGATTTTTGTGCGACACCACAGAGCATATTGAACTTTCTGTGAGGGAGATGAACTATTCTGTGTCCCTGTAGCACAGATAACGGAGCTGCACATAAGCTCCACTTATAGAGAATAAACTGTGCATGTGCAAACGGTGTAGCCAAGGACCAATCACTGACCTGTTCTTTGGTCCTCCCATTTGATCAGCTGATTGAAATGTCAGAGCATTTGAGTTGAAATCAGAACATTTATTAAGACTTTAAATGCATAATAGTAAAGTAAAATTTAATTGAACACTGCATGTTTTAAATTGTGAGCAGAAATCAGTAACTCATGTTACTCAGTACGAGGTATCATTTAATTTGGGCATGGATAAATGGGTCTGAAAATGGGTTTTGTTTTTAAAGTAATTTACATTTGCAGCATTTAGCAGACGCCCTTATCCAGAGCGACTTACAATTGATACAGTCTTACAGCCCGAGCAATTGTGGGTTAAGGGCCTTGCTCAAGGACCCAACAGTGGCAGCTTGGCAAAGATGGGATTTTAACCCTGGACCTTCTGGTCCATAGTCCAGTACCTTAACCGCTAGGCTACCACAGTCCCAAGTAATGAATTTATGTACATATGAAAGGCAGAAGAAAATAAGAAATTCCTGCTGGAACAGATGATTATATTTTATATTAGACCATGCTAATGTTTCATCTTGTGTTGTTATAGGTTGATTTAAACATTCATCTAGACTGGAGGAAATAACATCTACATTTCTTCCTATCTCTAGGAGATCCAAAAATCCATGGATTGCTGTTAATGATAATGATGATAAATGTGAATGCGCAAAGGAATTTACCAGATGATATGTGAATAACGAAATTAGAAATGGGGGTCTCCGTGTAGGATATTGTTGTTTGTTCTCTTTTCTTGTTTTTGCTTTGAAGCTAGTTTATCTAATAGGTAATTGAGGAGCAACAGAAACTGAAGAATTCATCAACTACTGGACACACTGGATCCAGCTTACACGCTAATCATCAGTAATACGTGAAGTGTTGCTTGCATTATATATAATAAAAAAAAATACTTAAAGGCAAAGGTTCAACTTGGTACCATGTACCACTGGAGCCTAGTGTGTCGGTGCTGCTGCACCACAGCGGAGCCCTGACAGAGGTTTCGTGATGACATCACCCAGAATACAACGCTGCCACGAACATTAGCAGGTAGTGGACCTAATCTCAACTTAGGCCCCAGGACGTGTTGCAATTAGCAACTGGGTACAGAGAGGTCAACCTATGGCTTGACTGGCTGGTACAACAAACTAGAGATCAAAAGATAGAAGGTTGTTTAGTGTGTGCAGCTGCCAGACCCTCACTAGTCACTACCCCTCTCCCTGAAGATGATGCAGGATTTAAGTGTATGATGGCCCTAACTAGGAATTTTACTGTGTGATTGCATGTGCCCTATGATGGATTGCTGCCCTGACTATAGTTGTTCCTGCCTTGTGCCCTGTGTCGCTAGCTAGGCACCAGCTTTACACTTACTACAATTAATTAAACCTGTTTGGTCATTTAAGGGTTTTAAAGTTAAAGAAAACCCAATTGTCGCTTTTCTCCAGCTCAAAAGGTGGCAGTAGCAAATCATCACGACTCATCCTCATCCTTTAAGAAGAAGAAACAAAGCTTTTTGTATTGATCCTGTATCAGCAACGAACTCCAGAAAGTGGTTTTGTTGGATCTCTTTGGATCTAAAAACTTCTTTCCCACAATTGATATGTAATTTCAACATTTTGCATCTGATCCAGATTAACATATTGTGGCTTAGAAGCACTTGGCTCTGTTCTGCTTTAACACACAAGGTTAGTTCCACTCAAGCTTCTAGCTAACAGACTCCATCCCAAATGGATTCATCCTCCCTACATAGTGCACTAAATAGGGAGTGAGGATAATGCTGGATACACATTGTGCAGGAATGTTCCAGAAGCTTGTTGAATCTAAGCATGTAGAATTTAGGATGAATTTATCAATGTGCTTATTATTATTTAGACGTGTTCTAATGGATTCAGTAAAAGTCAGAAACCATCAGGAAGTGGCTCCTGCTCTCTCACAGGTAAAAAATAAATCCTATTTTGAACAATTCTATGTGAAACACAGACTGAACATGAAAAGTGCTGGATGAAGAAAGATGCTGAATGGAGATGCTGGTCATTATTTCTATTTAATTTAATGGATTGTTTTTGAACTGTAGTGCTTTGGTTATTCTGTTTGTGAGGATGTGAAGACAGAGTGCTGTGGAGCTTCTGATGGAGGAATGTCACCCCCTGTGGAAGAACAGCATGAAGGATTTCAGAAGATTGTGAAAAAGGAAAAAGATAATAATGAACATTACTGTAAGTAACAATGTTTTTTAAGCAGAAGGGTTATGTACAGAGTTGTGGCTCTTACAGGGGCATAAAGTTGATGTGCCACACGAAGATTTGGGAGAGAGTTGTGGAATCTAGGCTCAGACAGGAGGTGACAGTGTGTGAACAACAGTATGGTTTCATGCCAAGGAAGAGGACCATGGATGCGATTTTTGCTTTGAGACTGCTGATGGAGAAGTATAGAGATGGTCAGAAAGAGCTACACTGTGTCTTTGTGGATTTGGAGAAAGCTTAAGACAGGGTGCCAAGGGAGGAACTGTGGTGGTGCATGAGGAAGTCTCGAGTGGCTGAAAAGTACGTTAGATTAGTGCAGGACATGTATGACAACAGTGTGACAGCGGTGAGATGTGCTGTAGGAGTGACAGATAGCTTCAAGGTAGAGGAGTGGGCGCGACTGCATCAAGGATGTGGCCCTGGGTCCCTTTCTGTATTTGCTCTGGGTGATGGACAGACATCAAGGATCGGCCTGAGGCCATTTCTTATTTGCTCTGGTGGATGGACCAGACTAACAGATGAGGTCAGGACAGGAATGCCGTGGATATGATGTTGCAGATGACATTGTGATCTGTAGAGAACAGGGAATAAAACTCGACTGGTCACCCACACCCCGTGGGGCGCGAGTGTCGTAGTACGGAGCCCCTTCCTCGCTCGCTGGCGCAGGCCTTTCTCCCCGGAACTCTCACGCGAGGCAGACACCTCCAACCAAAGGGGAAGGGGAAGTTCCCGCGCCTGATCGCCTGGCGGCAGCTGTCGCCGGGACGGGTCTCTCCCAGGGGGGAGGGGGCGGGCGAGGGCAGGATGAACATTGTGATCTGTAGTGAGAACAGGTAACAGGTAGAAGAGAACTTGGAGAGAGGTGGTAGGAGGATAATCTGGAAAGGAGAGGAATGAAAAAGGTCAACTGTAGTAAGGACAGAATTACATGTGTGTAAAATGAAAGGGAGGCGGTGTTGAACAGTCAGGCGACAGGGATCAAGTGGTCACAAGGTAACATGAGTTCAGGTACTTGGGATCAACGTCGTCCAAGGAAATGGGGAGTGTGGGAAAGCATGGTAAAGAAAAGAAGTACAGGCAGGATGGAGTGGGTGGAGAAGAGTGTCCGGAGTGCTGTGGTGACAAAAGGGGCCGCAGCAAAAGTGAACGGAAATATTTATAAGACAGTAGTGAGACCAGCCATTTGTTTGTAATGGCCTTAGAGACACGTGGGCACTGAAAAAGAGACAGGAAGCAGAGCTGGAGGTGCAGAACTTAAGATGTTGAGGTTCTCTTTAGGAGTGTCTATTTTGTTTTGTTTTTTTTTTTTTTTTTTTTGTTTTTTTTTTTTTGTTTTTTTTTTCTGTTTGTTTTTTTTTCTTTTTTCTTTTCTCGTTTCTAGGGTGAACAGATGATTAGGTTAATGAGATCATCAGAGGGACAGCCCGCACAAGGTTTGGAAAATTGCGGAGACAAAATTCGAGGAAAGACGGAGATGGTTGTGGACATGTGCAGAGGGAGGGATAGCGGATATATTGGTGTAGGAGGATGTTGGAGATGGAGCTGGCAGGCAGAGACAGAGAGGAAAACCACCAAAGAGGAGTTTTATTTGGTTTGTGGTAAAATGAAAGATATTGCAGGAGTTGGGTGATGAATAGAGGACGTGTAGGACGTGAGGACAGGGTGAGGTGGAAACGTTTAACTCGGAAGAAGAAGACGACTGTAAGTAACAATGGTGCTACAAAACTGTACTAACATGATGGGAAAATTAACCCATACCTTTACATTTTTGTTCTCCACCTTACTTGTTTAGTTATTGTAAATGGTGGAATTTCAGGTGGAGGAACATCAAACCCTGCTCAACAGCAAAAACCAGAAACACAGAAACCTGTGTTAAAGGAAGAGGATGAAGATGAAAATGACCTCTGTAAGCCTGAGTTCAGCCAGGGACGAAATTACTGAGGAAGATGCTGACAGAAGTGTTTCTTATTTGTTATTTATTATTTGAATAAATTGTAGATGGAGGAACATCAACCCCTGTGGACCAACAGAATGGAGAAATTCAGAAAGCTGTAAAAAAGGAAGAAGCTGAAGATGAAAGCTACATGTGCAAGACAGGTGAGCCGATGTTTAAATGTTTCTCTGGTGGATTTGACTCTTGAGAAGTTGTGGGTGTGTGAGAGTAGGGTTCATCTTCGTACTCCATGAAAGTTAAGATGTTACACAATCAGGGTCACGTGACTTGTGATGGAGCAAGTAATAGGATGATGTTACATTTCTTGATTGTGTCAGTTGCTGATGTTCAGGATCCCATTTCATTTTCCAGGACTGTGCAGGATGGTTACTTACTTCTGGAACTTGTAACCCTCGTAGTGGAGCAGGTAGTTAGACCTCATAACACAAATGCATTTGATGAGAACATCACTCAGCCGATGATTCAGTTAACCCACTGGATCTGGTGGTTTTGTTTCCAGATTACAAAATGCATGAGTTTAATATTTAGGGTTGTTACAGGGTTAATGTCTTCTTTCTGGAGGTTCTCTGTTCAGTAGAGATGCCACTGTAGAAGAAGACCTGGCTGTTCACTCAGAAATTTTTTGTTAAAATAATTTCTAATTTAAACCTCATAATACCACCACTATGAAGGGGTAAGATTAGTTTGCTGGCACAAAATCATAACTCTTAGCATTTTAACCAAAATGTCTGTTTTCACAAGAGAGATGTTTCACTTTTAGTAGTGATTTTTAATACTTTTGCTTATTTTCAAATAATTCTTTACATGTCTTTTTGTAACCATCCTGTTTTTTCTTGCTCCAGCATTAAGCAGTGCTTCAGAGGGTAACCTTCAGTCACACCAGAGCATGGACAATATAGAAAACCGTATCCCTGCTTACAGTGTGGTAGGAGATTCAGTCGACTTCGTCTTCTAAAGGTTCACCAGCACATTCACACTGGAGAAAAAGCCTACCAGTGTGGAAAGAGGTTTACAAGAAAGGATAGTCTCCAGACACATCTGCGCATCCACATGGGAGAAAAACCGTTTCACTGCTCACAGTGTGGGAAGAGCTTTACTCAAAGTGGTAGTCTCAAAAAGCACTATCAAACCCACACTGGAGAGAAAGCATACGCATGTTTGGAGTGTGGGAAAAGCTTTCGTGAACATCGTGATCTGAAATTTCACCAACACATTCACACTGGAGAAAAATCATATCAGTGCTCACAATGTGGGAGGGGTTTTACTGGAAATTGTAAACTCAAAAAGCACTACCAAACCCACACTGGAGAGAAACCATACCAGTGTTTGGAGTGTGGGAAGAGCTTTACTGAACATCGTGATCTAAAATTTCACCAGAACATTCATTGGAGAAAAACCGTATCAGTGTTCGCAATGTGGAAAAAGCTTTTCTTCAAGTGATAGTCTCAAAAAACACCACCAAACAATGTGGTAAGAGTTTTGTTCGTCGTCATGATCTAAAAGTTCACCAGCGCATTCACAGTGGTGATAAATCGTATCAGTGCTCTCAGTGTGACAAACGCTTTACGCAAAAGATTAATCTCAAAATACATGAGCACATTCACACTGGAGAGAAGCCGTATCTGTGCTCACAGTGTGGTAAGAGGTTTACTGAACATCGTATTCTCATGAAACACCAGCAAATTCATATTAGAGCCAATAGTGCCAACTAAAAGCATGGAGTTCCCACAGTTTCCCTATTTTTCATTAGTATGCAACCTGTGTGCCCAGATACAATTAGTTTCAAGAGCTTTATAGTTTTCTCCAGGTAGCCTACAGTACTTAAGTAGAATCATACGACTTTCGTAATAGTCATATTTTGTGTCACAAGAAAACAGTCGTGTTTCAGAAAATTTTAAATGTGATCAGTCTTATAATTTAGTTCTTCATAGTGCCCAGTGTCTGCTGAAGTAAAACAGCCCCACAATATAATGCTGTTTCCACCATGCATTACAGTAGGAATGGTCTATTTTGGGTGATGTATTGTGTTTGGCTCTTCCTAAGTGCTAATGAGACACAGTGTGGCACTTTTTATGAAGAGATTGCTTGCCTGACCCCATGCAGTTCGGGCCAGCTTTGTGTTAAAAACTTGTGGGATTGAACAACCAGTCTCAGTCATAAACTTGTCAAACTTGCAAGTCTTTCAGAGTGGCTAATGTTCTCTTGTTAGCTGGGTTTGTTGAATTTGTCCAAACCATCATACTACTACCACCACCATAATATTGGAAGTTGGTACACTATATTGCCAACAATATTCACTCACCCATCCAAATCATTCAGTTCAGGTTTTCCAATCACTTCCCAGGCCATGAGTGTATAAAAGCAAGCACCTAGGCATGCAGACTACTTCTACAAATATTTGTGAAAGAATGACTCGCTCTTGTTCTGTAAATTTGTCAAGGGACGGTCAAGTCAAGGGACGGTTCCAGGTCAAATCGAGGTTTCAGCATAAAACAACAGAACAGGATGTTTATGTTGCTGATGACTGTCCAAACTATTACTAAGTCTCCCTGCATTCAAAGCCCTGTTACTGATTAAAGGTGTTAACTACCAGTGCAGTGCCAGCAGTAACTTTAAAGTACAGTATCCTACAGTGTTTTCAGGCTTAGAGAAATTGAAGGGGCCCTACACAATAGAGTTGGAGCCAGGGGCAGTCCCATATGCTCTGTCAACACCACACCGAGTATCTCTGCCCTTGCAAGACAAAGTGAGAGCAGAACTGAATGGGGGTGATTTCCAAAATGACAAAACCCACAACATGGTGTGCAGGCATAGTTGTAGCACCAAAGGTGCAGCTGGGGAAGATAAGGCTCTGTGTGGACCTTGCACACCTGAACAGGTAGGTACGGTGTGAGAGACATATTCTGCCAGCAGTTTATCACACATTTGCTATGCTGGCTGGGGCAAAGGTTTTCACCAAGCCTCACCTTGCATTTTACACACGCC